>SNQJ01S0091479.1:0-14086 GCA_010110895.2 Picea sitchensis | reverse complement strand
AGATAAGTTGCAGTGTTTTAGAGTGGATTAGACTGAGTATCCAACCGCAGCTTGGGACTGTTCACATGAAGACATGGGATAAATGGTAGCATGTGCAGACACAGAGAGTTTTTGGTGACTTGGATGATGGACTTGGGTAGAAGTTCATTGGATGGTCGTGACTTGGGGAAGTAGGATTATTTCCTTGGAGGATTGCATGGTTCTTATATAGTGGGATCCACTGGCACATGACTAGGGTAGAGGATTTGTTCACAATCCTCACAATTTCTGACTCAGGTATGTACATGGAGCTTAGTAGGAGGAACAGACATGTAGTACAGGGATCTAGAGTAGTGGTATTCTGGATGGAGTTAGGGGGTGTGTTGTGAGTGGCGAATGTGATATGGTGCCAGGAGTGATTTCTCAGCCTCAAGGATTGAGGAGTAGGACTATGCAGTGTTTTTCCAAGATGGACATGTATTATTGGATGTTGAGTTTGTATTATGAGGGTTTGGCAACCTTTTGTGCAGGGGATCTATGCACAAGAGATGTTTTCATGCTTTGAGAGGATATGGACTGATTATATCCAAGAGGAGACTTGATTGGTGTCCAGGGAGGATACAAATGGTTTAAGTCTCATGACTATGGTCATTTTTCTTCATAGTGACCACACCGGAGGGGAAGTGGAAGAAGGCAACAGGTATTAGCAGCAGAGGTTGATGAGGTTGCAGACAGGTTCTAGAGGGAGATCTTTTTGGTCGCTGCCATTTCAACTATAGTCTCCAGTAGGGGGACTTAGTTGGTGGATAGCAGAACATACTTCCATATGACAGGTTCTAGAGAGTTGTTTGACACTTTCATAGGTATTGGCTCAGACTTGTGTGTGGAGCTTGGCACAAGATTCAAGCATCCAGTGCAAGGATATGGTACAGTATCATTCCGATTGGAGTCAAGAGAGGTGTTGAGGGTGTCAAATGTGTTATGGGTGCTAGAACTCAAGAGGAGTGTTCTCTCAATCTCATAGATTGATAGAAATGGGTACCACATACTATTTTGATTTAGATACGTGTTGTTTCTTCCCATCAGATCTAGCTTCAGATTAGTAGTGGTTGTTGGAGTTAGAGAGGGAAAGCATATATGTACTATGACCAGAGAGCAGAGACACTGATGAGAAGGATTAGGTAGCTGTGGAGGTTGTGTAGACTCGGAGGGAGTCAAGAGGATCAGAGGGAGAGAGGTATATTCTAGGACTAAAAGACATGTGTCATGGGTTGATATGGCCAAGCAAGATGTTCAAGAGCATGAGGCTTCTAGGAGCAAGATGATTCTAGGAGAAGGGTGTTTTCCAGGATGGGATCATGTTAGACAAAAAAAAATTCTTTAGTGATCGAGGATACAACTAGTCAAGAGGATTGGAGAGCAAGATTTGTTTTAGAGGGAGTAGCCAATTAGGAAGATTGGAGAGAATCTATGGTCGATGATATAGTACGAGAGACAAAGCCAGTTGCAGGTGATGATGGAGGATGGACTTCCTCCCTCACTAAGAGGGAGTGTTGATGCTTTGGTAACATCGAGAGGCATTCCAACTTGTGGAGTGTGGTGAGGCTAACTTTCTTGCTAAGAGGGAGTGTTGATTTTTGTAGCTTCGGGGAGGTATTCTCACATGACCCTAGGTGTTGGGCATGTGGGAATCATCGTGGGCACCACATTACACTCTTCATTTGGAGAAAAACTCCATTGGAATGAAGCTAGGGCTTCATGGGTTTGGTGGTGGGCTTTGTGGGTTTGTGTTGGGGCTTCACACCCACGAGAAAGTCTAGTTTGATCTTCACTTGTGGAGGGGCTTCTATGTTGACCCCTAAGACTTGTATATAAAGGAGTTGGCATAAGTGAGTTTGCATTTGACATTTGATATTGTTTCATAGTGTGGTAACATGATGGAGTTGGCATAAGTGAGTCTGCACTTGTGCCAAGCAGGATTGGGGATCTCAGAAAAGGAAAAGTTTGCAAGGTGGTGAATCTGGCCTTGAAGAGAGAAGCAAAGAAGGTCGCACGTGTGGAGATTTTTTTTTGTCTAATATGTAGTTTGCAGGATGACGAATCACTTATAAACGCAGGATGCAGAAGGATGAATCATGTATAGGGTATATGTGGTTTGTAGGAGAGAAAAAAATGTATGTACGCAGGTTTCCAGTAAGGTGAATCACATATCTGAGTTTCTGGGAAGGTATAGATTTGTATAGGCTGACAGGTGGTGTCACCAGGTCATATAGGTGGTCTACAACAGATTTGTGGGAAAAATATATTTTGAGAATATTATTGAGGTTTGGTTTTATGATTTGTATAATTATTGAAGAATAAGGTTGTTCTCGGTTTTGGGTAATTTAGAAGACAAGGTTGTCCTGAAAAAACCGTGATATTGTACTGGTTGAGAGGGTTGGTTTTTCCCTTAGGATTTCTAATGATAACAAGATTACAGAACTGAAATTCTGTCTCATGTGTATTGATGATTCATATTTTATCTTTTTGTTTTGGCTACATATATGTTTAGTCAATAACTTGAGTGTAAAGTTGTTCAGTGATAACAACTAGGGTTTTATTGTTAGATCACTAGGAAGCAATTTTCAGATATGAGATTAGTCACATAGAGTTGCATGTGAAAATTAACATAAGGTTCATAGATTCACAACACCACTTGAGTTTATCCATGCTCATTGTTTTTTTCAATGCGTGAACAACATTCTACAAAGTGTCAACTTTCTCCATTATCACCTTTCCATCCTCTACAGTGTCTTGAATGAAATGGTACTGGATATTAAAATGCTTTATCTTTTCATGAAACATGAAGTTCTTAGCCAGAAAAATGGTGTTGTTACTATCAAATTGAATTGTAATAGCTCTCCGACTTAGCCCTACATTTGAACATAGTTTCATAAGTCAAATGGCCTCCTTACATGCAAGATTAACTTCCATGTACTCTTCCTTTGCAATGGACAAAGAAACCACAACTTATCTCTTTCTCATCCAAATCACGGCTCCAATAATCTTCAAACAATCGAAACACATATCCATAACTAGATCTTATTCTATCTACATCCCCTACCCAATAAAAATTTGCATAAACCTATTTTTCCATTGAGTGTCGATCCCTTGAAACATCATTATGATAAAAAATGGAATATTCATAAGTTCCTATAAAATACCTGAATTCCCTATCCATTGCATCCAAATATTCACGTCCAATATTAGCCATGAATCGACTCTAAACTCCCACTTCTCATGCAATGTTTGGTCCAGTATAGACCATAGTATATTTAAAACTACCAACTGCACTAGAATAAGGAAAATAATCCATATCTTCCATCTATGCAAGTGTTGTAGGAAATTAGTTATTTGAAAGATTGGATACCACATAAATCAAAACTTTCTATGGCTTGCAATCCTGTAATTCAAAAATTCCTCAACATAGAGTTCACATACTTATTCTAGCTCAACCATATCTTTTTTTTTACTCTATCTCTCTTTATCTCCATTCCTAAGATACATTTTGTAGCCCCCAAATCCTTCATGTTATACTTTGTTGAAAGCTGAGACTACAAATTATGAATCACATCCTTACTATTACCGAAAAATAACATATCATCTACATATAAAGTGATAACAAGGAAATGACCACCATCCTATCTATGATACACATAGTGATATGGTTTGGATCTCATAAATACCAATCCCCCAAAAAAATAACAAAATTGTTTGTACCACATTCTAGGATA
Organism: Picea sitchensis; assembly: GCA_010110895.2. NCBI lineage: Eukaryota > Viridiplantae > Streptophyta > Pinopsida > Pinales > Pinaceae > Picea > Picea sitchensis. The sequence continues at coordinate 10,334 of SNQJ01S0091479.1, read as the reverse complement.
CTATTTGAGACCATATAAAGACATTTTTAATTTGCAAACCAATGACTCTTTACCTTTTTCAACATAGTGAAATGGTTATGTCATATAGATCTATTCCTTCAAGTCACCATGTAGGAATGTTGTTTTCACATCCATCTGTTCTATATCTAAATCAAAGGCCACTGCTATAGACAAAAAAACCTTGATTCTAATGTTAACTTAATAACTAGAGACAAAATCTTACTAAATTCTATCCCCTTAACCTGAGAATATCCTTTCACAACCAACCTTACCTTGTAATTTTCAACATTGTCATCTAAATTGTTCTTCTTTTGAACACCCATTTACATCCAACATGTTTTCATCCATCAATAAAAGGTACCAAGTTCCATGTAACATTCTTTCCAAGCACAACCATCTCCTCATCCATTGCTAATCTCCGGAACTCTTTATTTTCCATATTCATTGTCTTTTTCATAGATCAAGGCTCATTACTATTAGTAGATAAAGAAAATATACATCTAAAAATAGGTGGACTATAATTATACATGTTTGGATGCCTTATTTAATATCTAGACCTCCTTAAAGTTTGAGGTGAAGTTTTTTCCTCCTCTTTTGAACTCTCTGAGAACGCCTCCTCACTAGGTCCATCATGAACTTCTTGTTAAATTTCTAGTTCATATTTCTTGGTCTTGGGTGATATCTAATCCATAGACATCTTCTCATCCTCTTCTAGTTGCACCACTATTGGATAAGAATTAACTTCTCCAAAAATAACATTTCTACTATACAAAACTTTCCTAGCCATAGGATCCTAAAAATTGTACCCTTTTACACTAGTGCCATAGTTGATGAAGATACATGTTGTTTCCTTGTTATCTAGTTTTGACCACTTCTCCTTAGAAACATGAGAATATGCCTCCCAACAAAAAAATCAATGATGTTGAAGTGAGGGCTTATTTCCCATCTAGACCTCCATAGGGATATTATCCAAAAGAGATGATGTGGGAGACCAGTTAATCAATTAACAAGTAGTAGCAACCACTTCTAACTATAAATTGTCTTTAAGATCGATCCATTGAGCATACTCCTATCTCTCTCAATCGTCATGTTCATCCATTCTAAAAATACATTATGTTGAGGGATATATGAATTGTCTTATGTCTTTCAATGCAATTATCCTTACAAAACTTATACAAATATTCAGAATAGAACTCACCACCATTATTAGTGCTCAACACATTAATCTTCCTACCATTTTGATTTTCCATGAGAGCGTTAAACTACTTAAACTAACTAAATAGCTGAGATTTAGTCCTAACAAAATAAACCCATGTGATTTTAGTAATAATCAATGAATGACACAAAGTACAAAGCCTTAGTGTTGGCCCTTGACCAAGTTTTGGGAGATCCTTGGTCAAGTTTAACATATTTTGGGACTTCGACAACCTGTCGAAGGAGGAGCGCAAGACGAAGCAGAGATCGTGGGATCTCGGCCCCTTTTTGGGTCCTTTTTGGGATTTGGAATTATGTAACAGGTATGGGATGTCAGCCCATGGGTTTACCCATGTTTAGGCCTATTTTGTAAAGTATAAACAGATGCTAAGGCAATGTAGTGAGCATAGATATAGAGAAGTTATGAATGGCTAAGTGCTAGATCTATGTGATTGAAGGATTATAAGTGCTTTGTGCATACTGTGTGAGACTTCCAAAGCTAAGTGCAAGTCATTGTAAGAGGCTATGGAAGGTTGTGTTCTTAGATCTACTCAGGGAAGGAGGATCTAGCGAGCTGCGCAGATCTCCTGTCCTATGAGGAGTAGGGTTTTTAGGCTCTGTGCATGTAACCGATTGAAGAAGCTAATAAAGAAGAAGAGTTGGTGGATGTAGCCCCAGGGTGGGGTTGAACCACATATATGTTGTGTTGCTCTGCTTTGTGCAATGTGTTAATGTGTTTCTACTTGCTAAGTGCTTTGATATAGATAGATAGATTTGTTTATTCTTTGTGCTAATGATGTATATGGATGTTAGATCTGACTTATATGAATGTGCTTAATGCTTGAATCAACTAGATATTATATGTTATGTCGTGCTAAATTCTTCTAGATGCCAGATCTGGTTGACCACTGCGTTGTACTGTGATTAGGGTTTAACTGCGCTGTAACAAAGAACTGAATATTGATAAATATAACTGCTAAGTGCTCTGTTAAGCGTTAGAATCAAAGATTTGTGTCCCAGCTAAGGTTGTAGACACCTGAGTCCTGCAACCACCCCTGCCTCTACCTCGAGTAAGACTTCATCTGCTTCATAGGTGTTGTTGAAAGGGCCGGTAGTTAGGGTTTTATTGGTGCGTTGTTGTAGCGTTGAACCCTGGGTTTGCCCCTGTGCCAACAAATGGTTCCGTTGGCGGGATCTGAAACTGTGATTGTTGGGAACTGAGGAAGAAGAAGCTTTGTGAAAAGATCCGACCTGAAATTGTGAAAGCTCTGTGTGTAGATTTTTCACTCTAGTGCGCAATACTCTACTTAGTTTGAGAAGCTCTGTGTTAAAGAAAAGAAGTCTGATCGAAAGAAAAGAGGTAAGATATGAAATCTTTGTGCTATGAGAAAGGTAAAAGTGATAATTTTTTATTAAAAGAGGTAAGATTTGAAAGCTCTATTCTGAGAAAGGTAAAAGTGACAATTTGTTTATTAAAAGAGGTAAGATCTGCAAGCTCTGTGCTCTGATAAAGGTAAGAATATTGAAAATTTCTAGATCTGAAAGCTTTGCGCTTTGTAGAAGTAAGATAAGTGGATATTTTTATTTCAAAATTATAGATCTAGGTATGTTTGATAGATTTTTTCCTAGCTTGAAAACTAGGGCATTAATAGATGAAAGAAGATTTGATATGAGTAGATCTGATAAGAATAGTGAAAAATATGTTATACCTATGCATAGAAAGAATGTTTGAACTAATCAGTGGATGCAAGATCCTAGAAAGAAATATTTGCAGGCTAGCTACTACAACCTAGGAATCATTTAAAAGAAAGAGATGATTAAACCTTTGTTACAGTTGCAAAAAACCAGGACATCTTGCTAAGAAATGCCCTGGGAGAAGACCTAGTTGTCTTTGTTGCAAAGCTATGGACCATGAAGTATTAGATTTCCCTAGAATGATTTCTAAGCTTGAAGAAATGAACATGAGACAAGAAGGCCCTAAGGCCGATCCAAAAACTACGATTATGGCAGAACCCCAGAAAGAATTAGAGAAAGTATTGCTACAAATGAAAGAAACCTTGACGGATCACCGACATGTCAGTTTATTAGAGGTCTTCAAAGAAAAAGAATGCCTTGAAGAAAGAATAGGATACTTTGAAATTGACTATGTTCTAGATCAGGAAACAGGGTGAATATCATGATAGAGAGAACATGGGAAGCTATAGGAAGGCATGCTATGATTCCTTCATTAGGAGGAATATGAATATTCAAAGGAAAGATGATAAACCTATGTGGAAAGCTCACCTAGATATCTATGAATGCCAATGGAACATCGACAGAGGAAGATTTTGACATTATTAAATTTATTGAGAACAACGCTCCATTTACCATGTTACTAGGAAAACCTTGGATTGAAAGAGATCATGCCAGAAGGCTAGAAGAAGAATAAGTTTTAGTGCAGAAGAAGCAAGAGTTAAGAGATTTCATGACTAGGAGGATCACACACTTAATTGAAGAATAGAAAAACAGATCGAAGCTATTTAACACCAGAGACCTGGATATCGAAGTTGCAGGAACACTAGAAGACCCACAGAAGATTGAAGTACCTGTTCCAGATAAAGAAGAAGTATCACCCTCGAATCTTAAGAAATAATATCAACAAGGAAAAGTAATTATGCCAAAAGAAGATAAGAATCATAATGGAAAAAGGCATACCGAGACGAATCTCATTGGAAATAAAGCTAGAAAGCTAAGTAAGAAGAGAGCTAAGATCGACAAGTTACAGAAGGTTCCATAGGGAACTTCGCAGAAGGAAAATTTGCAAAATTGGAGCTTCGTCGGGATAACAGAACAACGTCACATGGAACTTCACCATAGCGAAGCAATATAGACATTGGGAATAATATAACCGTTCGGTTGACCCCCCCTGAACGGGTCGAAAGGAATTTATGGTTCACCACCAAATTGTTGGACCACGCCATACCGGACAAAACAAAGTTAATGAAGGCTTCTCGACCGTTGCAAGAACTCTATTGCCAAGATATCTATTTATCTTGTTGCACCATGCACCGAGAACACTTTTGCTAACCGTGAATCTGAGCCCACAGATTTGATGATTTTACATAGTGATCATTGTGTTATTTCCTTCTATCTTATTGCAGTGTCTAAGTTACTCCTCAAACTCGAAGATTTCCAACCCCAAGCGTGTATGTCAGACGAGTTCAGCACTGCAGAGAGAGTTGTTGAAGAAGTTTTGATCAATCTCATGACTGAAAGAGTCATGTCGATGTCTACAGGTGTACAATCATCATCGATGAGAGGACTGCAAGTCTCTCCATTGACTGCTCTTGGATTGGAGCCATCCCGACCATCGGCAGAAAAGAGAACCAAGCATAAAGATGACCTCGCAAATGCAAAATTGATTCCAACCATATTGCCCGATTACATCCCGCCTCTGGCTGGTGTGGTGAATTGTGATAGCGTGCCAAGAGACTTCGAGTACACTATGGTCACTGCATACCTCCCGAAGGAGATACGCGCAGTTCGAACAGAGCAGGATAAGATCATAGCATTGAAGTTCAATGACTTCAACCTCGGAGATCGAAAGATCTATGGCATTCTCACCCCATACAAGTACCTAACTAGAACAAAAGGGAAGAACTTGAAGATTATCTCTCAGTCATGGACGATGAACCTCACGTAGTCCACCCTGTTGAATGTTACGAAGATCCCACACTTAGGATGACATCAGGAAGTCAACGCATGTGTCAAGATGATACTGTTGTGTTACCATGGCGGCTACTTACGGCTAGACTTCCGCATTACAGTTGACCCAACACTGATCCACATGAACACAAGACTAAGTATGCAAGGAACCGACCCACATGACTTTTATCCAGGAAAAGCCGGAGATCTCGCACTCACACAGAAGATCAAGGATACATATGGCGACGTTGAGAAGGGAACAAGAGGCTACAAGGTAGCTTCCATCTAGAGTGGCACAGTGCACCTAGCATGCCAATTGATAGCTGGAAAATTAGTAAGGAAGAACCGACCTACGCAGGTCATCGTCTTTGCCGTTGACCTTGCAAGGAAGTGCATGGAAGGCCTATAGATGAACTGGGAGAAGTACCTAGTTAACCAGTTGGAACTAGATTTATGAGAAGCATAGGATCAGGGTTATGAATTTTATTTCAACTGGCTTCTGGTCCTCATTACATTTGTTTCCTAGGAGATGCCGGAAGGAATGACCTTCCCCGACATAGAGCCATTTGAACTGTTTGTTGTGAAGTTCGCTACCCTATGGTATTCAACTGATATGAACAAATAGTGGCAGTCGAATGTTGTGTTTCATACATACTACCTCCAGCTAAAGTGAGCCATCGAAGCCGAGCCTCTCATGACTCCGAATACATTACAAAGGTTCCGACCCTTGATGAATTTCAGCGCAGATCGACACTTCATCTACATTACAGCGCGAGCAGATGAACATCAGGAGAAGCTCTAGTCATATTATAAGCTTACAGAAGAAGACCTTGAGGAAATCATTAAGGAATGGCCTGCTGACCTCCTTATCCCTACCAACCCCGCAGAGATATCTAATATTGACAACCCATAAGACACTCATAAAGAACAGACTACACCCAGAACCAACAGACAAAAGAAGACTAAGGAGGTCCAAAACTTAAGCAGCACCTCAATGAAGACCGCATCCATGTCACCTGACCGAGGGGGTGGTGATGAAGTAGAATAATAATAGATACCAAGAGAAGTCACATTGCCCAGAGAAGAGGTTGACCCTTTGAAGAAACAGAAGGTTTCCCCTCCCCAAATCTTCTTCCCGGAAGAAATCAAAATCCACCATGACCAAGATGCAGACTGTCCTCACCTCTGATGATTTTGACTTCATTATCGTAGCCCTGAATGATGCTTCACTGGAGATAATAGAGAACCAAGGAGTGAAGCAGGAATAAATGTATGATAGGATTGAAGTCGAGCTCTAAGGGGTACAATAGGCTCTTGAGTCTAGTCACATAGTCTCCACTGTGCCCCTGCCATCAAGAGAACCAGAGTTGGGAGATGAGCCAGCCCAAATCCACCGACTAGCTAAGACATTCAAATCTTGCCTTCAACGACCACAAGAAGAAACAGAACAAGCCACCCAGGCTTTTGCGCAAGTGCAAGGAGTACTTGTAGATAAGCGTCGAGCTACAGAACAGGAAAATATTTCTCTCCAAGCAAAGTTCGATGAATAAAAAGCACAGCTACAACAAGGAAAAGAACAGTTGCTTGCAGAGCAACTCGAAGTGAAAGAAGCAGTCACCAGAGAACTTCGCTCTGTGACAGTCATAGAAATAAAGGTAGAGGATCGAGTCACAAAGCAAGTAGAGAAGTTCACATAAGATATTCAACAGCGACAACAATGCATCACAGACTTAGAGATCTGCGCAGTACCCGAGACTCCACAGGATGTAAGGGATCAAAGAGAAGCAATTGCTCGAAGCGAAATTGAGAGAATAAAAGCCCTTTCTATGGAACGTAAGGAACTTACTGATAGCAGTGCCCAGACCTATGAGAAACTCACTAAGAATCCAGAATTGAAGTCACTGGAGTCACAGCTCCAACAGGAAAAGTATCAACCCAAAATGATACAAGCGCAGTTGAAGCCCCTGTCATCTGTGGAAAGAATGAAGCGATCCCAGGAAAAACGCATTGCCCAGTAGTAGATCCACACTATCTAGAGTAGAGTTATGGAAGTAACTGATAGGCTCCAACATGTACAAGATAAGCCTTATCAACTATTCACAAAGGTTGAAGGTCGAGGAGCATAACTAGAGTAGGTTGTCACTACAACTAAACAACGCCTGGAGGGACCTGTCAATGGTGTAGTCATCCAAGAGTTCGTTGAAGAGGAGGCCGTAGAAAAACAGTAAGTCGAAGTAGCTCGAGTCAAGCTTGAGGCTTTCAAAGCAGAATTACCCAGATCAGAGTGACTCGGGACGAGTCACAGGTGAGTGTTGGGGGCATGTTGACCCTTGACCAAGTTTTGGGAGATCCTTGGTCAAGTTTGACCTATTTTGGGACTTCAACAGCTTGTCGAAGGAGGATCACAAGACGAAGAAGAGATCATGGGATCTCGGCCCCTTTTTGGGTCATTTTTGGGATTTGGGATTATGTAACGGGTATGGGATGTCGACCCATGGGTTTACCCATGTTTAGGCCTATTTTGTAAATTATAAATATGTTTAGGCCTATTTTGTAAATTATAAATAGATGCTAAGGCGATGTAGTGAGCATAGATATACATAAGTTACAAATGGCTAAGTGCTAGATCTATGTGATTGAAGGATTGTAAGTGCTTTGTGCATACTGTGTGAAACTTGCAGAGCTAAGTGCAAGTCATTGTAAGAGGTTGTGGAAGGTTGTGTGCTTAGATCTACTTGAGGAAGGAGGATCTAGCAAGATGTGTAGATCTCATGTTCTATGTGGAGTACGGTTTTTAGGCTCCGTGCATGTAACCGATTGAAGAAGCTAATAAAGAAGAAGTGTTGGTGGACGTAGCCCTAGGGTGGGGGTGAACCATGTATATGTTGTGTTGCTCTGCTTTGTGCAATGTGTTAATGTGTTTCTACTTGCTAAGTGCTTTGATATAGATAGATAGATATGTTTATACTTTGTTCTAATGATGTATATGAATGTTAGATCTGACTTATATGAATGTGCTTAGTGCTTGAATTTGCTAGATATGATATGTTCCATCATGTTAAGTGTTGCTAGATGCCAGATCTGGTTGACCACTGCATTGTACTGTAATTAGGGTTTAATTGTGTTGTAACTAAGAACTGAATATTGATAAATGTAACTGTTAAGTGCTCTGTTAAGTGTTAGAATCACATATCCATGTCCCAACTAAGGTTGCAGACACTTGAGTCCTCCAACCAACCCTGCCTCTACCTCGGGTGAGAATTCATCTACTTCGCAGGTGTTGTCGAAAGGGCCGGTAGTTAGGGTTTTGTTGGTGCATTGTTGTAGCGTTGAACCCTGGGTCTGCCCCTATGCCAATACTTAGTAATCAAAGTAACTTTAATAGGACCAAATACATCAGAATGAATTAAGTCCAACAACCTAGAAGATTTCTGACAACTAGAATAAATTTAAAATGATTATGTTTTCAATATTTTCAATGCTCATCAAAATAAAATTAAATATCATAATCATCCAATCCATCAAAACAATTTTTTTTTCAATCCTTATATTCCCTTATCACCTATATGGCCCAATATTTGGTTCCATGGCATTGCCTTCTTTGCAAATAAATTTATTTTTGAAGAAATATATTGTTTAGGTATGGTCGATGCAGTCTATGTGACCTTGATCAATAGCAGGGGTTATCCTTGGTGAGAAGTCCCAATTAGGCCTCACACCATTTGGAATGGGGAACCGATCCAGATTTTGGCCCTGCAACCATTACTAGTTTTGGGTTTATTGATTGCGATCCAATGCACCAGTGATGTTTTCTAAACTAAAGAGTGAGATGAAATTGATATAAAATGAATGTGTTCAGATGAATATGAAGGTAACCAGAAAGTAAACAAAGAATCATACATGCAATTTCCTAGGAAATAGTTCACGCATAGTAAATAAATGCAAACCTAGAATAGTCTACTATTGAAACAATCATTTACAGTCCTATGTTTACAGATTCAGGTAAATATTTCCTCAAGAACAAAAATAAAAACGTAGCATCCACACATGAGAATAGTCTCTAGTGTGAGATGCATTCTTACACAACTCTACTGATGACCAAAGGTAGTATAATAGTCCACAAAATGTGCAACATGAGAATCAAAGTTCTCCAAAAAATAGCTTGGAAAAAAGGCTTCTTCTCATTAAGGTTTCAATGGTAGTGCATGAAATATCCAAGAGACAAAATCCTAGAATTCGAGTACAATACCCCTATTTATTGAAATCTTCCCCGATTATTGGCTTTCTGCCTTCCCGACTCTTGACCTTCCATTTGAAAACTTTTAGTCTCTATTCTCCATGGAATGATGAGGGAATACTGACAACATGAATGTTCATAATTTAATATATCGTACATCATGTACATTCTCATTTCAAATTTGTCTTTTAGTTCTCATGGGAAATCATGGATTTTGTTCCTAGCTCGCCTTATACAATATGGTCAATAGTTTGCACACTATGGATCCCTTTTTTCCTCTTTTCTTGAGACTTATCTATCATGAAATTTGTACTTCATCTATTGCTATTTCGGATTGATTCTCTTTTGTTGATTGTTGCTCGTCTGTTGGTATGTCATCATTTGTTGCAGATATTATTTGCAAAGACATTGTTGCAAACTAGCAGATCCTCCTTGTCTTGACGTACAACATTTGTATCTCTGTAGTTCATCTCCTTGCACATTATGTATTCTAAATCCTCAGTATGATCTTCTTCCAACACTAGTACCTGGGTGTCATTCATCACAAGATAGATGATTTTCTAGTATAAAACCTCAAAAAATTGTTCATTTAAACATATAGAATTCAAATGGTAGTTGAGTGAGAATTTCAGGTATACTTCTTTGATTTCAATATTTGGTCCCTCTGATGACGATTTCATGGACATCCTCACTGAAATATTGTGTTATCGAGCTCGCGGGTTGTTAATAGTACGCATTACTCAATATTGAAAATATGTGATGGGTGGTGAGAAATATCGTAAGATATATAATTGGTAAGTTTTATATCTTGGTGATACCTTTCCAATGGTATATGGAGCACACGAAACATATCTCAGAGTCAAAAGTTATGGAAAAAATAAATTTGGGAGCTAGGTTCTACCTGGTGTGTTGGGTTGTGTTCTCCGCCCATGTCTGAGTTAGCATGCCAAACATTTATCATCATGCTTACCAATTCTATTGATTAATTGGGTTGGTTGTCATTGATGTCAACCCTTGAAGAAAGTCCGGTAGCAAATTCTGGTAGCACAAAGGTTTGGGCAATGGACCGAAGTTTGTTTGATGGATAATGGTATGAGCTTTGATATCTTTGTAGGAAATACTATTCTAGATGGATTGTAGATTTCATGCCATTTCCAGTGGTATGTGGAACGTCACATAACTCCTCACGGTTAGAGAGTTATGGCCATGTGAAGTTGGA
>SNQJ01S0091478.1:0-13128 GCA_010110895.2 Picea sitchensis | reverse complement strand
ACATATATAAAAATAGGCTCACTATCCTTTAGCATCTAGGCTCTCTGGCCTAATTCAACACATAAGCCTCCTAGCTTATAATAACTGGCTCACCAGCCTATAAAACACAACATATACATAAAGGCTCCCTGGCCTCAAAATCATGTGCACTTAAGTTTGTTGCACGTGGTATCTTGGAATGTGCACAGTTCATCATTTTAGTGCACAGTACATGTGTGCACTATACCATGAAAGGTGCATGCAAAATGATATCAAATAGATCACCAACTTAAGCACATTTGTAGTTACATTTACAATTGGGGTTCAGCCTAGGGGTATTACATTCCCTTCCCCTTATTTATACATTGTCCCCAGTGCAATATATACACATATACAACCAAAATTTCAAAAATCCTCAAAAATATGTAGGTATTCTTCTCACATAGCATCTTCATGCTCCCAAGTTGCATCCTTTACAATCTCTATGGATCGATTCCAGAGCTATTTGATTTTTTGATCCAGAATGCATAACATATGTACTAGTAAAGCACATTCTTTCTCCACTTGAATCACATTCCAATCAATAACATGATTAGCATCAGGTATATATTTCTTAAGAAATGATACATGAAATACATTATGAATGGCCATTGATGTACGCAAGGAAAACATGTATGCTACATGCCCAATTCTCTCTAGGATTTCAAATGTCCCACAATAGCGAGCTGCCAACTTTGAACAATTTACCAACTTCAATGAATTTTTGTTGGCCTTCACTTTCAAGAATACATGGTCCCCCACTTTAAATTCCCTGTGAGTTATGCCCTTATCAACATAGATTTTCTTCATGTCTTGGGCAACCTTTAAATTCTGTTTTATTTTCAACAATTTCTCTTCCATATCCCTGAGTAATTCTGGCCCAACCACTACTCTATTTGTTGGGTTATCCAAGCTTACCATTGTGTTGCACATTCTTCCATAAATTGCCTCAAATGGGCTCATCTTTAGAGATGATCAGTACCCATTGTTATAAGAAAACTCTACTAAGTGTAGGTAGTCTTCCCATTTTGATGGATTATCCATCACATACATCCTCAACATATCATCGATCACTTGATTCACCCTCTTTGTTTGTCCATCTGATTATGGATGAGAAGTTGTGCTAAAATTCAAACTTGTTCCAAATCCCTTAAATAATCCTTTCTAAAAATTTGATGTAAATTTTGGATCTCTATCATACACAATTGCCTTGGGTATACCATGTAATCGAACAATTTCTCTCATATAAACATCAACATTTTTGGTTTCCTTGTGAGTGAGATTTACTGGAATAAAATGGGCAGCTTTAGTAAGCTTATCCACCACTACCATAATAGAATCATGTTCCTTGTTTGTTCTGGGTAGTTTGGTGATGAAATCCATTGTTAAAACTTCCCATTTCCACTCAGGAATGGGTAATGTCTATAGAAAACCAGCTGGGTGTCTATACTTAGAGTTTACCTTTTGATATTCCAAACATTGGACAATAAAATGAACAACTTATTTCTTCATTCCTGGCCAATAATATTGTCTCTTAACAACTGCAATAGTTTTATGATAACCTAGATGCCCAACAGAAGGTACATTATGCATTTATTCCAATATCATATTTTTCAATTCCTGGGAATTTGGTACATAAATTTTTCCCCTGTACATTTGAATTTCACCATTTTCTAGCTTATAGTTGTCAATTTTCTGCTACAAAATACCCTTTTGTAATTTTACCACTAACTCCTTGTATTGCAAATCTGATTTTCCAGCCTCCAAAATTATGTATTTCAAATATGATTAGTACATAATAATGGTTTTAGCATGCAACTCATTCACGCTTTTGTTGAGTGCATCAACCACTTTGTTCGATTTCCCTTTGATATGCTTTATATCAAAGTCATATTCACTGAGAAATTATAACCATATTATTTTCCTAGCATTTAGAGTTGACTGATCAAATAAATATTTCAAACCATTATGGTCTGTCCTGAACTTGAACCTTTTCCTCATGAGGTAGTGCCTCCATTTCCTCAAGGCATGCACTATGGATGCCAACTCCAAATCATGAGTGGCATAGTGCTTTTCATTCTCCTTCAACTTTCTAGATTCATAACATACAACAAACCCATTTTGACTAAGGACTCCACCAAGTCCTTCTTTACATGCATCTCTTCATACAATGAAGTCCTCATTTGGATCTGCAATCCTTAAAATTGGAGCACTAGTTAATAATCGCTTCAAGTGTTGGAAACATTTTTCACAATCCAATGTTCATTAAAACTCCACACCCTTCTTTTGCAAGGAAGCGATTGGGTGTGCAATCTTTGAGAATCTTTCAATAAATGTCCTATAAAATCCTGCTAGGCCCATGAATGATCTGACCTCTATCACATTATTTGGCATTGACCATCCTCTAATGGCTTCTATCTTCTCAAGATCCACTACTATACCTTCCTCTGAAATGATATGTCCCAAATAATGAATTTTCTTCTGATAAAATAAGAACTTGCTCAATTTGGCATATAGTTGATGCTCCCTTAATACTTGTAATACCATCCTCAAATGTTGTTCATGCTCTTCCTTCGATTTATAATATATAAGAATGTCATCTAAAAATACAATGACAAACTTATCTAAGTATTTTCTGAAAATTCCATTCATTAAACTCATGAAGACAATTGGTGCATTTGATAACCCAAATGGCACCACTGTGAACTCATAATGACCATACCTTGTTCTGAAAGTAGTCTTGTTGATGTCTTCTTCTTTAATTCTTACTTGATGATAACTTGAACTAAGATCAATCTTGGAGAAAATTCTTTCATATTTCAACTGATCAAAGAGGTCATCGATCCTTGGAAAAGGATACTTATTCTTCACAATTACCTTCTTCAACTACCTAAACTTAATGCAAAGTCTCGATGTTCCATCCTTTTTCTTCAAAAATAAAACTAGGGCACCCCAAGGTGACACACTTCGGAATATATACCCCTTCTTCAGGATCTCTTCAAGTTGCATTTGCAACTCCTCCAATTCTGGTGTATGCTTCCTGTAAGGGGTTTTGGATATTGGATTTGCTCTAGGAATCAGATTTATGGAGAAATCAATGTCTCTTTTAGGTGGTAATACTAATATTTCCTTAAACACATATTCAAACTCTTTTAGGACTACATAATCTTCAATATTTGACACCCTATCTTTAGGTGTTTCTTCCATATGAGTTGCAAATATTTGTCACCCTTTTCTGTAACATTTCTTTAGCTGCAATGATGCAATTTCTCTAATGGTTACTGCCCTGGGAATTACCTACAATGTCCTTAGGTTCCCTTCCTCATCCAAGCAAGTAAATTCCTTTTTATGACAGTCTATGATAGCATGATATTGGTCCAACCAATCCATCCCAATTAGACAGTCATAAGAACCTAAAGGCAATATGTTCAAATCTTCCCTAGTGTTGATTCCATTCATGTCCATAAGACATGACTTAACCATCTCATTAGATTTTCTTTTGGATTCGATAGCTAGCTGCACCAACCAAGATTTTCCATGCTTGCTTCTTGGCAATTGAAAACTTTCCACCATCTTAGGATCTATATAACTATGAATAGCTCCTGAATCAATTAAAATATCAATAGTTTGGTTGTTGATCATACCTTCCACTTCAATCATATGTGATTGATACTCTTCTTGCTTGTTGTCTAAGGATACATAGATCCTTGTTACATTTATACCCATGTCTTCCACTGTTTCAGTTTGTTGTACATTGTGAAGAGTCCTCACTTTTCCACCTATATTGTAACATCCCCAGCCACCCATAGGCCAAGAAATGCCACCGCTCAAACACTTTACTTAGCTCTGAAACCATTATGTAACATCCTCAACCATCCATGCCAGGCCATGCTACGCCAGAGAAAACATATGTTCTCTATGTGGGACATGCTGTAACATAATCATCATCCAAGCTGATCTATGCCACATAAATTTCTATCTGCATGTGATTTAAACATATCCACACACAGAACTCTTGCGGAAACATTATATATAAAACATAGACATAAAAATATATTTATAAATACACAGATTCACACTGAAATCATTGTAAACATACACATGCAACATATACAAGAAATACCCACAAATATATAGACAGTCATAACCATGCATAAGATAAAGCCATAAAATTGAACACGTAAATAATAATGCAGCATGTAATTTTATCACACAAATGGCACTTATATTGGTAATAATGTCACCAACTTCATGCAGACCTTCCACGAACCTCCTAGCCTTATACCACAGTGTTCATCACTCTCAATAGTGAGTCACCCCCGAGTTGGAACTAAACTCCACTTGGGTAAGGGTTCCTAACTAGGCTAACGGCTCATGGAAACAGGAAAGACTCCATCACAGATGCCTACTCAAACTAACAGCCTACAGTCTCTCATTCCCCACATGCCTATCCCACCCAAGGAAGTGTGCCCCTTATATTCTCAACAGTCCCTCGGTTTCCCCACTTCTCTTCTAGGGCTTCAGCAACAGGCCGAACAGGAAGGCTCAAAGCCCTGTAGTTGTAGTTCAGCACCTTTAGGAAGTCAATTCCCAGCAATTCTCTCACCTAGTGAATTTTTCACAGGCTTGACAACCTGCCTCTTCAATATTCCATGGGCCTAACAACCCTCTTCTTATGTCTCCCTCCCCAGCTAGCCAGCTACACAAACACAAAATGGCTATGGATACAGGTTTGGATACAGTGAAATGAATGTCTGAAGGATAACTGATTGCATGAGTGAAAATGATCATGACATCCTGGCTGAATGAAGGAAGGCATCATGGAAAAGATCCTCATAAGAATTATGGGAGAGTTCTGAAAATGAACTATGTCCCCACAATATGTATGCATGTCCCCAACTTGACACTTGTCATGTTGGGAGCTACTTTGGCCCACTTGTCCGCAACTTTAAAACTTAGGATAAAATAATTATCCATACTTTATGATTAAAGAAATATTAACATAATATTCCTTTTTGGCTTAAGATCCCTGGCTTATCCCTTTTCCTTAACTTTTAGGCCCCACCCTTTCCCTAACTAGTGGAGTTTAGTCCCCCATCTCTTTTATCATGGTCAGTGTGCATGAAACGATGTATTTATATTAATTATGAGACATATACAAAGTAGGTGCACTGGCCTTTAACATCTAGGCTCTTCGGCCTAATCAAAACATAAGCATCCTAGCTTATAATAACTGGCTCACCGCCCTATAAAACATATCATATACACAAAAGGGGTCCCTCTCCTCAACATCACGCGCACTTAAGATTTTGCATGCGGTATCTTGGAATGTGCACACTTCCTCATTTTACTATGCAATACATGTGCACACTATGCCATGAAATGTGCATACAAAAATAATATCAAAACAACTCACCAGCTTAAGTACATTTGTATTTACATTTACAATTGGGGTTCTACCTGGGGATATTACATCTGTGAGGACAATCTCTATACATATGATCTTCTTTACAACCCCAACATTAAATAGGTGGTTTCCTTGGCCTTTGACCCCCTGTCTTCATCATTCGGGGTTCTTTGGAAGTTGGTTTTCCCTGAATATTATTTATGAGGAATGGTGGCCTATTTATGAAGAATGTTTTGGGATCATCATATTGTATTTTTTCACTGATGAATGATGGAAATCCAGTCAAATACCTTTGAATCTTAATTGTATCATCCTTGATGAAAGAAACATACTTCCGCAGTTCTAAAAACCTTCTTTTTTATTCATCTATGGTCATACTCCTAATCTTGAGTTCAAATAACTCTTTCATTTTCTTGTCATAGTATCTCTTAGTCAAGTATTTATTTTCAAAATACTTATTTAATTCCTTCCAAGTAACATTTTTCTCTTTAATGTGTTTCACCTGCACAAGTTGATGCCACCACATGGATGCCTTTCCCTTGAGTTGATAGATGGAAATACTTCCTTATGCATGAGAATAATAATTATGCAATTGAAAATACTTTCTCATGCCCAACCATGTCTCTACATCTTCATTCTTCTTGTGCTCACCATCAAATGTAGGAGGTTTGATTTTTTTCATTTCTCCTCATAGCTCATCCACCCCAGACCTCTTATGCTTATTGATAGGGGATGGACTTGAGATACTATGTGCTCTCTTATTGGAATGCCTCGGGGAGTTGTGGTGATGTATGTTAACACTTCTTGTTCTTCTTTTCTGATCAGGAGACCTATGACTTCCTGATTTTCTTGAGCCACTCTCCTTATCCAATTTATTTTCTATTATATTCAAGATATACATTAAATTCATGTTGAATTCTTCCTACTACTCCTTGGATCTCATAACCCTTTCATTATCATATTTATGGCTTTGGAAATCCTTATGAAAACTTGTAATGGTATCTGTCATATTCATGTTTTCATCCCTTCCTTCTCCACGTCCATTGGATTTTGTTCCTTCAATGCCCATATGGACATCCATCCCTCTGATCTCATCTTCCTAGATTTAAGCTCCCTGTGCATCTTCCATTCCTCCACACTTTATGTTTATCATGATATGATCTAGTTTTTTTTAACTCTGCAAAATGTGCAGCCAACAAAACTTTGTTAGGCTAATTGTTTCAACAATTTCATGAAAATATGAACCAGTATGCTTCAATAATGAATCAGAATTATTTCTTCCAATTTCCTAAAATTTGAATGCCAAGATAAATTTTCTATGTGAATAATTATATTCTATTTTCCAATACCTTTCAAACGCCTGCTTCCATGCTCAATTTTGAGTCTTGAGCAGAAAGTTATGGCTATTTGAAAATTGTCCATTAATTTTTCTATTCACTCTTCAACTTGGTGCAATGTTGTGTTGTAATTATGCATTTTTGCACCTAATCCATTGCAGTTTTAGTAGGATATCAATTTTTTTTCTTCATATACATATTTTGGACAGTATGTCCAAGTTTCACCTCTTTCTAGGTTCTGGGTTGCTAGTTACATAATGTTGAAGTTCTAGGCCAATTAGTGTTTTTGGTCTGGAATGCTATAAGTACCTTCTTTGCCATCTTAAACATTTTTCACATGCCTAGAGTTTTATTTCATCTCTAGGAATATTTTCTACGGTTCAATATATTTCCATAGACTGCTCTTGTGCCTCAATCTGATGCTAGAGTAGAAAGTTATGGCCCTTCGAAGTTAGTTGGGTCTTAAAATTTACCCTCCACTATTTGTCCTGTAACTTCCTCATAAAAGATTTGTTTGACGAATGGCTTACACCATTAAAAATATCTCTTCGGGATCTTTCATTTGAGTTGGAGAGATAGAGTGTACCTTGGTACACTTTATTCTTTGGATTTTTGAGTAGCTAAAAACATTGTTTAGGGCCTCAAAAATGTCGCAAAAATTCACTGGTTTTTTGTTGTTGTACACCATCCAAATGACTTCATGTGCACAAATTTGAACATGTACACCCATATTTATCATGCGCAAGAACACCATAAGGTAGTGCATGCTCTGCACACTTATAACCAATGTGGATCACTTCTCTATTGCGCCAATAACTGGTATGCACTACTTTTGTGTCGCGCACCAATATCCACCATGCACAATTTTGGTTCATGCACTAATACCTGTTGCGCACAATTTTTGTGTCACACACTAATATTCTACATGCATAGCACTCTATGCGTTGTACAATGGAAAATTTTAGTATTCCCCCACCGTGCACCAGTACTCTGCACACACCATTAATTAAATTGTCGCATGACAACATATACCCACATTGTGCGTGCACCAAAACAAATCCTATGCACTCTGTCAATATTGTGCACAAAATGCATGCCATTATTATCTATGCACACACCGTGTGCGCCAGGTTTACACATGTGCCACTCAATCTGCACCGCATAATGCTAAATGTAGTGCACACACCCACGCACCAATATTCTCCACGCATTACCACTTTGTACCACGCAATGCCAAATTTAAGTCCGCACACCCGCGCATCAATATTTTCCGCACATTACCACTCTACACCGGGCAATGCCAAATTTAAGTGTGCTCACCCGGGCACCAATATTTTCTGTGCATTGCCAATCTCCACCGTGCAGCGCCAAATTTAAGTGCTCACACACACGAGCCAATATTTTCTGCGCATTACCACTCTGCACCACGCAACGCATAATTTTAGCATGTGTAGCCACAGACCCTTATTTTCCACACATCACAATATTTCACTGCGCATAATGCATTTTTAGTGTGCACACCTACAAACATTCATTTTTATGTGCATCAATTCCTCGTGAATTCCGCTGCATAAATTGGGGCTTTTGCCAAACGTTTTCCCAATTTTGACCATAGAAATTATGCAACTACAAAATTTATTCAATTTCACCCCAATAACACCAATTCAATCTTTGAAACAATAAATCATTGTTGGTTGAAATTCCTGGAACAAAGTTTTCTCAAACACAATTCACGAATTGAGAATTCTAATCAACTAATCTCGCTTCATCTGTCATGGATTCATTGTAACTTCAAATTTGACCAATTCCAGGTCTGAATTTGATAGAATAGATATTAAAATAAGAATATCTCACCACTTGGCCAAATTTCTCAATTTTCCCATGAATTTAACAACAAAAATTGGGGATTTTTTCCCAATTCCACATAATTGTTTCTAATTTTTACGATGGTCGCTCTGTAACTTGAAATTTGGCCACTTCGAAATCAATTCTCTCTAAAATTTCACTTCAATTCAACTTGTTCAGCCCATCCAGGCTCAATGTTGAAAATTGGAGCTATGATACCATATTGTATCATCCCCAACATCCAATTGGGCTATGCCACATAAACATTTTCGAACTATATACAAAATTAAAACATATACACACAAAAAATCTTGCAAAACTTAAAATAGACACACACATTCTGCAAATGCACAGGTTCATACAAAATAATAATAAAAATACACATGCAACACACACAGGAAAAACCCATAAAAATAAACACATAAATAATAATGTGCCATGTAATTTAACACACAATTGTCACTTATCTTGGTAAAAATATCACCAACTGTGTGAAGACCTTCCATGAACATACCAAAATTAAACCATGCTACTCAATAGTCTCATCAGTGGGTCACCCCAAAGTTGGGACTAAACTCCACCCAGGTAAAGGGATTCCTAACCAGGCTAATCTATCTCAAACAATAGGAAAACACTTCGTCACAGATGCAAACTCAAACTAACAGCCTACAGTCCCTCATTCCCATCATTCATGTCCCACCTGAGGAAGTGTACCCCTTCTCTTCTCAAGAGTCCTTTGACTGCCCCACTTCCTTTCCGGGGCTTCCACAATAAGCCAAATTGGCAGTCTCAGATCCCTGTAGCTATAGTTTAGCACCTTTGGGAAATCTATTCCCGGGAATTTTCTCACCTCGAGAGAATTTCTCATAGGCCTAACAACTCGCCTCTTTAGTATCCCACTGGCCTAACAACTCTCCTCTTTAGTCCAGCTCCCAAACTAACCAAGTACATATATAGGTATGGGTACAGGTACAGGTATAGATACAAGTACAGGAAAGTATGAAGGAAAGTTGAATGAGTGAGTGAAAGATGATGGAATGAATGAATGAATGGAAAAATGAAATAAGTCCAAACTATACGTATGAAAGTACCCACATTGACACTTGTCATGTTGATATATACTTTGGTTCACTTGTCCCCATCCTTAGAACTTGGGATAAGATAATTATCCATACTTTATACTTTAAGGAATATTAGAATAATATTCCTTTTTGGCTTAAGCTCCCTAGCTTAGCCCATTATCCTTAACTTTTAGCCCCCTTTTTCCCTAACTAGTAGATTTTATTCCCCTGTACTCTTTTATCGTGGTATGTCTACATGCGGAGCAATATTATATTGATGATAATACATATACAAAACTAATATCACTGGCCTTTAGCCTCTCCGGCCTAATTAAACACATAACCCTCCTAGATTATAATAATTGGCTCGCCAGCCTACAAAACAAAACATATACACAAAGGATATTTGGCCTCAAAATCGCGCGCACTTAAGTTTGTTGCGCACGGTATCCTAGAATGTACACCCTTCATCATTTTAGTGCGCAATACATGTGTGCACTATACCATGGAAGGTGCATGCAAAATAATATAAAACAACTCACTAGCTTAAATACATTTGAATTTACAATTTGGGGTTCATCCTAGGGGTATTACAATCCCCTCCCCTTATTTATGCAATGTCCTCGGTGCATTATATACCATGTCCAATTAAAATTATTTAAAAATATCCAACATTTAGTTATTGGAATTTTATTATCCATCTCGTGCTCTACTTTCAAGCACCAATTATGGTATTCATAATACAATTGGAATTCAATTTCTCTATTCCATCAACTTTCTTCCAAGAATAATTCAGCTCATTGTTCCATTTGATACACCCTCCTTATGGAAGCTACCATGCCATAAGAATCCTTGGGTTGTCTCCTCCTTGTTGCACTTATCCTTCCAGGCTCATGCATCCCTTCACTACTACGCAGTCTTTCAACGATCCATCTTGCCAAGGCTTTAACACACAAGCAGAGTGCTAACCCATTACCAAAATCCCACCAAAGTTCTACAATTATAGGGCTTTAGTGTCCTCAACAGTAGTTGTTCTTTCCCAACATTCCAACTTTAATCAATATTATCTCATCTGCATCACACACATGTAGTTATCATGAGAGAACATTACAAAAATTCCATTTTAGAAATCAAATTAATTTCATAAGGAATTCGACTTTTCCCAAAATATGAAATTCTATTTCATAATTTTTCATCGTTGTTGCAATAATAGGATCTAGTATTCCTTCTGGATTTCAGCAAGCACCATATTGAATACCATTTTTCCTGCAATGATTCTATCTTCCATACAACCAACACATTGTCAGTGTTTCATGTACATCATATTCTAATTCCAACATGTACAAAAACCTTATGTAGTGATCTTGGAATTGCCTACACCTAGCAATCCAATCACAATTACCAAACAATTTATTAGATAGAATGACTCATCATTCTATTTATATGCATGTTCGCAATTAATAACAATAAGTTTGTTATTTCAATTTTCTTAATAGAAACTTTTCTGTAGTCATTATTCCTTTGATTACCTGACTTGCAACTTTCTTGCTCCAATGTATAATAGTTCCTAAAATGTTCTCATCTCCATGAGTTAGCAACGTTTATGTCTTTAGTATAATTATTTCCATTTAAAACATATATACATGCACTCACAAAATGCATTCAGAAAATGCATTTAAGTATACAATTCTATCATGTATGAGTGAAACTCTGCCACTTACTAGGCATGAGAGCAGGTCTCAATGCATATCTATTCATTGCACCTTTGCATTTATTTTCAGAATGATCTTATCTAAGTCATGTATCTCACCATACATAAATTGGAAATGTGCCCAATGTCTTGACACATTCTCCACACACTTCCCATTGTCTTCTCAATTACTTGGATGCCATCTTTTTCGACCTGAACACTACACCGGGAATACAATTATGTGGTGTGCATTAGTGTTAGCAAAAAGGTTGTAGTCCAAATTTTAATTAAAGGTAGGAACCTCATTGAGTATTTGTGTGGTACGCAATATTTCTATATCCATGCCTTGCCATATCCAGCCTTGTCCTAGTCTCATACATGACTAGATTTCTGGGCATCATTCCTATAACAAGTTCTTATCTTTTATTTCTTTGGTTATTACCTCATAACCAAATTAACATGACATGATACTATGTCAGTGTGTGCATTCAAAAGCTAAAAAAAATTGATAACTATAATAGGCCTCTAGCCTTTACCACACCTAGTGGTAACTTGTTAATGCACTTAAACAATACCATACCGTGTATTATAAAAAATTCAATTTGAGGAAATTCTTACCTGAATTTCCCTTTTCCAATTATGCAACATAATTTCAAGAAATAAATACTTACATGCATGGATACCATTAAAAAAATTTAATGCTACATGATTAGCTAATGACAGTAGAAGCTCTCATGCCTCTTTATCAGTCTTATAATCAACATTCCAATTTTTTTTTCTTCCTTCCATGTGCACCAATATTATCAGCAACACTTGCAAATATGAAAGAATTCTCTCTTTATGGTTGTACCAACAAACCATAATATACTTGTTTCCACATTAATTGCAACAACTTATTTCTCTCTATATCATGTTTCCTTGTTTATACCAGAAGTCTTCAATTCCACCGAATTCTTGAATCTTCATGTGGTCTTCATTGTAACCGTTGTGCATGATTATTTCTGACCTGAGCACTTTCTAGCCGAATCACTCTTGGCATCCTTTGCATTCCCATCCAAATACTAAACTTATATTAAGCTTCAAATTTTATTTATTTCTTGGATCCATCTATCCCAACTCACACTTGGATGAATTATAATTCCAATCATGTTGTCTTATAGGCTTTGGATTTTCAACATCCATTTACTTTTCGGACTGAACTACTTCATCTCTTTCCTAACTGAATACTTTAGTAATTGTTTTTTCTTGCACTCTTCTCTTCTCCTTTCCAACTATCCTCAAACTTGGATTCCATAGCTAATATCTAGCATACTATAAGGATGCACATATGCCTACTTTTATAGCTGCATAGAATTAATTAAAATTAATTAATACTAATTTTAATTTACCATCATAATTTCAAGTGATACTTCCACCTCATGGAAATGTCACTCATGGCTCTATGCCACTTGAGATGGATTATTCTCAGGAACCATATCTTTTTCATTGAAAACCATGCATAGAAACATTTTCTTCTTCATGGTTCCTTACTGACTCTCTACAGAGATTCATTTCACTTTTAAGTCTTTCTTAGCTTTGACATATCCATGCTATTGTGGAAATATCTTCAACACCTTTGGAATGCATCAACAACCCTCTGTTATTCTTGATTTCCCTCCTAGAGTGTTGTCTTGCATTCCCATTAGCTTGATATCTAACTCATGATTTCTTCTTAAATTATACTAGGATGTTCATGGACTTGCAACTACATATTATGTTGATATTAATTTT
>SNQJ01S0091476.1:0-18988 GCA_010110895.2 Picea sitchensis | reverse complement strand
GTGAAATCTAGCACTGCTTGGTCTCTTTCTTGCCGCAGTGTGGTCCATTTGGTATACAAGTCGTCATAACTTCCGATAGGGTAGTATTGTTCCTTAATAGAATCCATGAAGGATTTCCAAGTGGCCATGACTATAAATAATGAGGGTTCCTATGTTTCCTTTTTCTCACAATAAGTTTCCCACCAATTTTTGACATGGGGAACGACTTTGAGGAGTGCAAAAGTAATCTTTTCTCTATTCGAAAAGTTATGGAAAGAAAAATAACCTTTTAGTAGATTCAACCACTTGTCTACAGTATCTGCGTCTATCTGACCTTCAAATATATGAATATCAAAGTTTATTTGTACCTTGAAGGGCGTGGTGCCTCCACTCGAAGAAGATGCGTCGCCTGTTGGTAGCCGCTGAAGGATTTGTGCAAAACTATCCATCATCTCGTTCCTCTATTGCATGAGGGCTTCCTCAATCAATAGTTTGAAAGGATATCCTATCCTATCATATTTATTTTCTCCTTCCATGAGAGGTCGCTTGGGCATGCGAGAGATTTTGTCCTCAAGAGAAACAAGCTCGAGACCCAACTCTTTGTACTCCGACCTCGTTGGGGACATGCATTAAGACGACAAGGAGACGACCGCTCTGATACCATTGATCCATATTTTATGAGAAGAATGAAATGACTATAGATTATTAACAATGCTTAACACAAAATAACAGAGATACAGTAAAACTGGTTTTCTATTCAATAAGGAAATAAGTTGAAACTGTAAAATGCAACGAAAACAAGCTTGTTGGAATGGTGGCGGCTTATCTCTGAGAAGATATGTGACGACTGAGCTCATTCAAAAGAAGATGATGAAAATGAGGCTCTGAAGTCCTTTTTACAATAAACAAGAATGCCCAAAACCCTAGACATCCAAAAGCCTAACCCTAGGAGATGAAGCGCCAAAAGTCATGTAGGCCCCGTTTGGGTAAGTTAGTACATCAACTTCACGGGGTCATATCTTTTGCATACGATCTTCGTTTTAGGCATATAATAGCCCGTTGGAAAGGTATCGTCGAGGAGATTCATTTTTTTAGAAATTTGGAAGGAACTTTGATATTTAAACCCATTTTCACAAAAAAACATCATTTAGGGCCTCAAAACGGCTCCAGAAGTGAAAAATTGCTAAAAATAGTAAATTACCAAAATTGCCAAAAACCTGTTTTGAGCCAGTTGGAAAAGGTGGGTGGCCATTGATATCCACCTGGATAAAAATACCCAGTTCCCCTTAAACTTCTCTTGAGAAATGGCTAGAGCTGAGTGAACGTTTTCCATGGCCGGTTCACATTCCTTGAAATGCTCCGCTATTTTATCCTCTGACATTCTCTGTTCTTTGCACAACTGGATGATCATGTATTGCACTTCTATGGGCTATGTATTGAGCCAATTCACATTCCGTTCTCGGATTTGTGACGTCGATGTCATGATATTCCTTTCCGCTAACTTCTTTCTCAATTCCATGTTCTCCTGATACAACTCGACAATAGCGAGCTGCACTTGCTTTAGCTGCTACGACAACTCCTGAACATCCATGCTTTCAGTGCCCAACCTTCTCCATCTGTCATAGATTTCCCGGCTTGAACCCTCGACAAGTTCTATCCAAACAATGCATATGAGTAACTTCTCAACGACCGATTGGTTGCACAGTTCGTTTGGAGCTTGGGCCTCCCCTCTTCCTTGGCCTGCCTCTGTTCCGGGGTACTGACTGTTGGGGAGACAAGACTTCCACTGTATTTCCTTTTCCTGCAGCCCCTTCTATTCCCGTCTCCATGCTGGGAGATGCTGCTTCTCCCGTGAGTACAGGAGGATCTCCTTTAGGGTCCCTGGGGATGTCGACTGAAAACAAAAACGAATCCCAGTCCTTGCCCAATCGCCTCAATTCCTCAACTATCAACAATTTGATTAGTGAGATATGGGATAAGTTCTTCTTTGGCTAGTTTTCTTTGGCTTGGACCCTGTACGCCATTCCTCCTAGACTTTGGTGCAAGAAAAAAGGTAAGTTTAACGACCTCTTTCTTGTGAAATGCATCAATAGTCTGATGTGATGTGGGTATATTTTGTCAGATCTTCTTTCACAGGTAAAATACTTTCTAATCACCTTCAGGAGTTTCTGAAAAGGCTCCCATAGATACTAACTTGGAACACCCATTCTGATTTTCCCGTTCAGGTAGTTTGGTTTGATGAATTCTTCATAGAATAGCACGTCCAAAGGCATGCCCTTAGAGCACCTCTCACCCTGCAGAGGGATCTTCATCGTGGCTGACAGAGTTTCCTCCGTCACTCGAAATGTGATTCCCGCAATAACCGCGCGAAACCTGTTAAATTTGAGCGCGAACTATTCTGCCAGCTTCACATTGTATCCTTGGATTTTCTCGCAATAGTGCATGCATCCGACCTGTTCGAAATATGCCCTGACATTTGGATCTTCGTTGATCAACGCCAAGTCTTGAGGCTCGACCCTCACAGTTTTGGCACTTCGTGCCCTCTTCCTTATGTTTTTGGATGTCATCATGGTGCAATATGTGTTTGTTTTGTGCGCACAGTAGTGAAAGATGACACCCCCTTCGTGCGACAAATGGATAATGATATTCTTAGCCCACACCCGTCAGAGGGGCGGTAGCGTAACTTTGCGCGATAAGATAAAATGACTTTAAGAATTCACTGCATGACACTCAGGTGCCATGAAGACTCTCAGTCCAGGAACGGGTCAACGCTGTGACAATGATGACGACAGGCTCGTCGCAGTAGGGGAGTGCGACAAAAAATTTGGGTGTGACAAAAAACTCTAAGGATGAGAGGATGAATGAGAGAAGACTTGTCTCCCATCAGAATAGTTTGTGGCCAACTCCGACAGGTTCCGAACCATGATTTAAGATGAAAAAAATGCGACAATCTTGATTGACCCGGTTTGCGACATAGCTGATGGAAATCGACTTTCCCGCAACGAGAAAACTCAGGGCTTGCAGGAAACATTACAGACAGTGAATAAACTCGGATGGTAAATGAAATACATGAAAAATGAATGGAATTTATAACTTAATGAGCAAGGGATGGAATCATGATGGAGGACACTGAATCCATGGTGACGAAAAGTTTTGAAGCAGGCTGAAGATTTGCGCAGCACGCTCGCGCGATGGGTACACTTCGGAGTGTGTAAAGTACATATGATAAGAGTTGCGGAGTATACGTTATATGAGCGTCGTGATTCCTTATCCTTTCTGAATTCATAATGAGGTGATGATGGTCATTATATCTACCGACGTGACCCTTACTCTAAAAACTTGCCTCGACCTTTGGCACGTAAAATCCCTCTTTCTGACAAGACCCGACGTTTTGGGAAAAGTCCTTTACAATTTACACATGCTTGATTCCGACGCCCTTTCCCGACTCCAAGGGCCAGAACGAACACTTTCTGACTTTGACCCATTCGTTTTTCAGTACCTGACCTCACACGCTTTGACACACAAACCATGACTCAACTAGGACTGACTCTAACTGAAAAAATGACGATGCTAACACACTTCACCTAAGAATGATGTCTTGGTTTTTCCTCACCAACCAATTGTGGCCATTGAATGAAATTGGTTAACAAACACATGTATTTGCAACTAATTTAGAACCTTGTGGAGAATCTAATAACCTCACAATCCATTCAAAATGGGATTTGTCTATGGTATGCATGGACACTCTAAAATGCAAGATTCCATTTTACCTCTCCCATTCTCACTTTTGTATGTTCACTAGTAATAAGGGGATCCCTAAACTCTTGCATGTATTGGATACCTTTTTAATATTTATGATATCTAGCATGTTTCAAATATGGCACATCCCTACTTTTTGTTAACATATGAGAGGTACACTTAGACACCTAAGATTCCATAGTGAGTAGATACTTTTACAAAAGCATGATCAAATTTATATCATGCATTACAAGATATTTTTCCATGCTTGTATCCACTTCTAGCTATTTCTACCATGTATAATTTTTTCATGGGAAGCATAGAAGAGATTATATTCCTTCATATATGCTTTTCTCATGGGAAGTATAACAGATATTAGATTCCTTCCTCACGATTCCCCTATAAGAGATTAGTCTCCTTCCAAGTAAACTCACAAGTCATGAACACCATTCAAAGTTTTCCATGTAAATAAGAGATTATTCTTATGTTTGTTAAAAATAGATGATATACAAGTGTTCATTAGTGAGCATTGTGATGTACAATATTTGCAATTTGTAACTTTTATGCATGAATTTTCCTAGAACGATATGAATGACACCTGCACACCTCTATGGTGATATGCATTGAAGTCTACCCATTGAGTACCCTTTATATGGTCTAAAAATATGATTTTGGAGTCCTTAACTTAGAATTGATGGCCCATTTGATTAATTTTGAATCCTTAGCAAGGTTTCTTTTCCTTTTTCCTTTACTCTTGGTATTTTTTCTTTCATTTCATGGTTGATCTTTTTGGTTATATGTGCCATCGTAATTTGGCTCCTCTAATTGATTTGATCACTTTTGGTTTATCCATGCATTCATTTCAACCCTAAATTATGCTTTGGGTAGTTAGAAATCCCCTATGGGGACCACGTGCATTCCCCATCTTTGGTAGGTTCTTGCTTTGATTGCATTCCCCATTTTTGGTAGGTGCTTGCTTTGATTGATTAAAATTGGCGAAGCTTTCCCCCTATTTATTGCTTGGTTAATGCATTACAAATTGTGATTTTGACGTCTTGTTTTGTGACTCGTTCCTTGCAACTTAGCTTCCCCCTCACAAAATTGAGATCTAAAGGGAATTTTTCACTAACATACCTATGGCTTGGTCCTTGAACCCTATAATTTGGGGGATCCAAACTCATGAATTAACAAAAAGAAGGTAACCAATTTCCCTTGATTTTTGGGTTGACAATTTTACAACTCTCAATGATGAATTGAATATAAATATTTCTCTCCTTTCAATTTTTATGTCTATTCTTTGGGAATCTTTGGCTCTTGTACATGATCTCTAGCTCTCTAGGTTTTTTTTTCTATTTTTTGCACATGCTTTTGGATCAAGCTCGGTGTTGTGTTGGTTTTGTCACATGGGTGAGCAAAAACAAAACACTTGCATGCTTAGTTAATTCAACTAAACAAGACAAAAGTTTGTGAGTTGATTAGATAACCAAATACACATGAAACAAGGAAAAAACAAAACAAAAAAACAACTAATAAATAAATGTTGGAGAAGCTTGAAAGAACTAGAACCATGAAAAGAAAAAAATGACCAATATATAGCCACCAATGGATCAATATATTGATAGGCTAAACACAATAGAGAAAGGCGGGGACTTATGAGTCCCCTCTTCTTACTTGGGAGGGCTATTGAGTTCCCTAATTGAGAGCTATTCTCTTCATGAAATGACAAATGACAATGGTGAAGAAATACAATGCCAATTCCCTCAAGAGGTGAGTGGAATGGCCCTTGCTATAGTGCTTAAATGATTCAAAGAGAAAATAGGATTCTCAAAGAAGAATTCTTGCATCATAACAATACCTTGAAGTTCTTATTTTTCTAGCACACCCATGGCACACATTTATAACATCCATTCATGGCAAGATATAATTGGTTCATAGTGTGAACAAGGGGCCTTTTAGGGCACGTCCTAGCCCTTGATCAACCTCCAAGCTAAATTTCTCTTAGATATGAGTGCCAAATTGTGTCGAGGGTCAGACTAGAAGTGGTTGAGGGGCCAAAAAGATTAATAAATGCGCTGTTAATAGAAGTGTACACATTTTCTCGTAGACAATCGCGCATCTTGCACACATTGCGTGCTGAGGGCTGTGTTAGCCTGCACATTCTGTGCACTGTGCACATGGTTCCTTTGGTGAATTTGAACACTTTGATTTTTGAACCAAGTATATAGTTTTTTTCATTTTTGGTGGACTTTGGTGCTGTAGGTGAAATAATTGCTACTGACATTGATGTCTTTATTTAACCATTGTGTGCAATGTTGCGAACGATTTTTCAGTGATAACACTTGAGTTTCATTCTCTGTTAGGTACCGGTTCTATTATGTTAAGCATAAAACAAAAATATTGCATAAAATACCAACAGAACAACAAAATGTAGAGAACCACAACAAAAAATGATACCTTTCTTGATAGAAGCAATGTTCACTTGCCCCTTTGAGGGAGAAACCTCCAGCAGAACAACACTCTATTACAATATTTCTGAAGAAAAATATTTCTCATGCCTCCTACTCTTATTTATACTAATTATATCTTCTAAAGAAGATTCTAGAGGAGATATTTCTAGAAGCGAAAGCTTCTATTAGGTCTTCTTACGTTTACTTGTTCACATTTATTAAATAGGCCTTATTAACTAATGTTGGTCTTTATTACATGGAAAATAAATTATTCTACCTACGTGAGGGGTTAGGGAGGTTAGGTCCGTAAAATTCCCTCCCCCTTGAATAGAAACCTTTTCCTCAAGGCTTGAGATGAGGAAATTGTTGCAAAATGTTGGTCGGTTCCCAGGTGGTATCTTTTGGAGTTGTATCTTTCCACTAAAATAACA
This sequence comes from Picea sitchensis, assembly GCA_010110895.2. Classification (NCBI taxonomy): domain Eukaryota; kingdom Viridiplantae; phylum Streptophyta; class Pinopsida; order Pinales; family Pinaceae; genus Picea; species Picea sitchensis. The sequence continues at coordinate 12,393 of SNQJ01S0091476.1, read as the reverse complement.
CTTCCTTGATGGTGCATTGATGGAGACAATGCTTTCGCTGGTCCAATACTACTTGTAGATGCAACCAAATGGGGTCTTCTTGTTGTGAGTGGGAAATCCCTCTATGGACTAGCATCTAGGGTTAAATTATGCATGCAGAAAAGACCTAAAGAATCCTATTTTCTACCGTCGTCCCAGACCTAATCCCCATTATTATTAAGCAAATACGTAGTTAAGTGAGCGTACCTTATTTCAAACATTTGATATCGATCCTTCTTCACACTTGATTGCTCCTTGACTGCAGCTCTCCTCTATGGCTGACCTGCATTCACACTAGATACGCAACAAACTCTACATGCATTTGATCTAAATATTAATGGGTTAGAGATTCAAACATGTATGAAATAAACTATGAACACCTCATATGGCGGGATGGGAAAAATACTTCTTTATTACCAACTTTAATAAATCAACTTACAATGTCGACGCTGGCCACTGCTCTGCGAACCTGGTCCTGAGCTCCTCTTCAACTGTCCTCCAACTTCTTTGCTCTGTATCTCTTCTTGCACAAGGATGGCTAAAGGGTTGGGACAAAGGGAATGTGCAAATGGGTATAGTTTATTTACTATGATTCTCTTCCTCCAAATTAGGGATGATTTTAGGGGCTAAATTTCGCTCATGGGCTAATTTTCCATGGTTTTTCCAAAAACGAGATTCGCTATTTTAAAAATGATTCGCCCAAATTCTATAGGATAAAATTATTTTACCTAAAAAACCGCCAAAAGTTTATAAAAACTATATAAAATACTTAGAAATTTGAATATTTTTACAAAAATATCGCCAAACATTTATATTTGACATATGAAGGATTAGTAAGATTCGCCAAGGTTTATACATTTTAAAATAAATTTCCATCCTTAAAATCATCCCTACTCCAAATGGGACCCCTAACCCTTCTTTTATAGGCTAGAAGAAGCTAGGTATTTGGAGGAACCCTCGGCCATGCATGGCTAGAAGGTTTAGTTAACTTACCCAAAGCTGTGTGTTCCGTCGACAACATTCCTTTTTTCGTGCTTTTGTAGGTACACACGGGTTGTTTTGGGTCAGCTAGTGTGTACATGTGTTCAGTAATGGAGTAGGGTGCGTGAGCCTCTATAAAAGAGATTTTTAAGAAGAGTTGTTCAGTAGTACTTTGGCAAAGAAGGAATCTGAGATGGCCTGATGCTAGGTAAGCATGTCTGATGCAAATTAGGGTTATAACACTTCTTCATCCAATTAAGGGAGATTGGTTTGCATCTGGAACTTAGTTCCAATCACTTTCTTTAAGCATGAGACATGAAAAACACTATGGATCTTAGAATTATTGGGAACAGATAACTGGTAGGCCACATGCCCCACTCGCTTGAGAATTGTATAAGGACCATAAAATTTGGGAGCAATTTTCTGATAGTGCTTAGTTTTGAGTGAAGTCTACTTACAAGGTTGCAAAAGAAGAAAAAACATGGTCTCCTTCAACAAATTAATGTTCATAATGACCTTGATCTGCTTATTGCTTCATGTGATACTTAACCATGACCAAATTTTCTTTAAGGGTATGGAGAATGGCTTCTTAGACTATAATATTTTTGTCAACCTCCTGAACCTTCAAGACACCTGGCATGTATGAGAGAACCGACAGTGGATTTTTTCCATATATAGCTTCAAAAGGAGTCATATGAGTAGTTGTATGATAAGGTGTATTGTACCACCATTCAGCTAGGGGCAACCACTTAGCCCACTAATTTTTGTTTGTCGGATCCAAAACCCCACAAACATGTTTTCAAACACTTGTTGACAACTTCAGTTTGGCCATCATTATGAGGATGATAGGCAATGATGAGATGAAACTAGGTTCCTTGGAGTCTGGACATTTCTTTCCAAAAATTGTTGGTGAAAGTTGGGTCTCTATGAGAAACAATAGAATGAGGCATGCCATGAAGTTTGAAGATATTATCCATGCATATTTGAGCCATGGTGGATGCAATGAATGGATATTGAAGAGCACATAAATGAACATATTTGGAAGGAAAATCGACTACCACCATGATGACTGAATTATTTTCCAGTTTAGGTAAGCCAATAATGAAATCCATAGTAATATCCCTCCAATTAGCATGGGGCACAAGAAGCTATTGGAGTGTGCCTAGGGATTTGAATATTTCTCCCTTATTGTATTGGAAGACATCACATTCAATGACAAAGGTGCATACATCTTGTTTCATACCATCCCAGAAAAAAGAACGTTTGACCCTTTCATATGTTTTGGTAAACCCTGAATTCCCAACGATGTTTGAAGCATGAAGCTCATAAAGCACCATGGATTTAAGTTGTGATTGTTTTCTTAAATACATACAACCTTTGTAGTGAAGCTCTTCATTGTTCCAAGAGTACACTGGAGAAGTTGGAGAATGTTGTTGCAATTATTGGATCAGGTGAGAAAGTTTGGGGTCTTGCAACCATTCTTGGCAAACAACTTGGAGCCAATATGGTATAATGAAGGAGAGATAAAAGAGAGATCCTTTTTCTTCATAATTCATGGCAAGAGTGTCAACAACCACATTTTATTTTCCCTTTTTGTAAATGATCTCATAATCATATCCAAATAGCTCGGTCACCCATTTTTGTTGCTTTGAGGATGATATTCATTGTTCCAAAAAATACTTGAGGCTCTGATGATCAGTTTTAATTTGGAAGCGTTTCCCCAATAGATAAGGATGCTAAAGATCCATGGCATGCAAAATAGCCAACATTTCCTTTCATAGATTGATTTGCCCAAATGTCTATCTGAAAGTTGTTTTCTAGTGAAGGCAAAAGGCCGACCATCATGCATGAGGACTACCCTAATTCCTTTCCCTGAAACATCACATTCCAGGACAAAGGTTTTTGTGAAGTCAGGAAGGGCCAATACTAGATCATACACATAGCCTCTTTCAAGGTGTGGAAGGATCGACCAACTGCTGGAGTCCAAGTGAAAGCATTTGTTTTAAGGAGAGTAGTGAGAGGTGCTGAAATTTTTCCATAATTTTGAATAGACTTGCGATAATATCCCATTAAACCCAAAAAACCATGCAAGCACTTAAGAGTTTTAGGGTGATACCAATCCTTCATAGCTCCAATTTTCTTAGGATCCACCTGTACACCATCCTTGCTGATAATATGACCCATGTATTCCACTTCCGAGGCTCCAAAGGAACATTTAGATTGTTTGAGGAAATGTTAGTGCTAAGAGAGTAGATGGAGAACTTGATCCACATGGGTGAGAAGGGTGGTCCAAGTTTTACTATATATGAGAATATTATCAAAGAGAACTAAGGAAAAGTGACAGATAAAAGGATGAAATACATGATTCATAAGACTTTAAAAAGTGGAGGGAGCATTAAATAGGCCAAAGGGAACTACCAAGAACTCATAGTGACCCTCATGAGTTCTAAATGAAATATTGGGAATGCCATCCTCTTTCATACGTATCTGGTGGTATCCAGAACGAGGATCAAGTTTAGTAAAGTACCGCACACCACTCAATTCATCCAATAGATCATCAATGACAGGAATGGGAAATATTTCTTTGATGGTGAGTTTATTGAGGGCACAAAAGTATGGAAACATGTGCCAAATTACTTCTTTCTTGAGTATCATGACCATAAGAGAAGAATAGTGGCTGGTACTAGGATAGATAACATCTGCTTTGAGCGATTCTTGAACACTTTTCTCAATTTCATTCTTCTAGGAAAATGGATGACGATAAGGGAGAGCATTGGGAGGAAGACTACCTGGGACTAGAGGAATGGAATGATCATGAACACCACAGGAAGGGGGAAGTCCATGGGGAGTGGAAAAAATAGCTTGGTGTTTGGAGAGGATCGATTGAAGGTTATGATGTGCAAAGTGTGTCTCAACTGCTTGAATAAATGGAGTTGGGAAATAATGCTCGAATGAACTTTTTTGAGGAGCTTTTCCATGCGATGGATACTGATGATATCAGGGGAGCCTACTGTGATGCCTTGGAACTCCTACTATTGTCCCTCCTATTGGAGTTGCATGGTTACTTCCTTAAAATACATGAGGATGGGGCCGAGAGTGTGTAACCATTCTGCACCAAGCATAATGTCACAACCACCCATATTGAAAGAAAACATTAATGATATTTCAGGTTATACTGACCAATTTAGAGATGCAAATTTTCACAACGCCCCCCACATTTCATGGAACCTCCATTGGCAATCATGATTTGAAAATTGTTAACTGCATGAATATAGCAATTGTTTTTTTTGGAAATGCGATGATGAATAAAATTATGAGTGTTTCCAATGTCAATTAGGATGATGATCTTCCTATGCTTAATGTATCCATTTAACTTGATGGTTTGGGGAGCAAAGAAGCCAATGAGGGAATTTAGTGAAATGAATGGTTCGACTTCTGTTGGATCAGAGGGAAGAGTAAGATCTATTGGATCGAGTAGCTCTTCCACAGGGGGAGCCTCTACCTCTTCTTCAAAATCATCCTCAGATATGGCCATAAAAATGTTTTGTTCCTTAAAATTGTGCCCCATAAAATATTTGTCATCACAATTATAGAAAAGGCCCTTGAGTTGGCATTCAACCATTTATGCCTAGGTCAATTTATGGATATTTAGTGGAGTGGGAGGAGGGGTGAGATTGTAGGGTTTGGGGTGAGGAATAAAGGATTGTTTTCTTGTTTGGGAAGAGACAACTTGTTGTTCTTCCTTATCTCTTTTAATATCTTCCAGCCAAGTCTAAGGACGAGCCATTAGGGCACGAGAACACATTTCATCCTTTAGACCACTGATAAAGCATTCCCCCCCAAAAAACATCTGACATGCCCTCCATGTGGAAAGACGAGTGCTCAAAGGAAGTTATAAAGTCTTCCACTATGCCAGATTGTTTCAGCTTGGTCAAATGGCCTAAATGATGGGTGTTGGTGTCAAATCATTCATAAAGCTTTGAAACAAATTGTGTCCAAGCCACATATCGTTGGCATTTTTTTTTTTCCATTGCCACCATTGTCTTCATTCATGATCTAGATAGAGAACACCATAACGAAGTATGGCCAACTAATCAATAATGTTGTGCAAAGAGAAATGTTGTTCCATTTGAGTGACCCATCTCGTGGGATCCGAGTCATGAAATTTGTTCACCTTCACTCTAGGAAGACACGAGTCCTATTGAAAGTGGGTGGAATGAAAGCATGTGGAATGGGAGGATTCAATTCCTTTAGGGTTATAAGGTGGTGCAAAAGAGAAAGGATCTTGGGATTGCTTAAACAATGCGATCAAGTTATTCACTGTGTCTTGGGATTGCTGACACATGTCTATCAAGTGGGTCACTACCGAAGGAAGTGATTCTAGTGGGGTGAGCCAATAATTGATGCTAGAAATGTTGGAAGTAAGGTAAGATATATCACTCTTTTTTTTTACTTTGACTTTGTCTAGGGAAATGATGCATTGATCCCAATCTTGGTTGCAGGTGTGGGCCATTGGGGAGGGAAAGGGGTAGGTGGGTCCACATAGAAAAGGGGTTACTGGTGAATGGTACTGTGATGATTAGTGAAAAGAGAGAAATTCAATGGGATAGGTTCCAAATAAGGGTATAGGGAAGGGCGTGGGTCCACAAAAAAAACTGATAAGTGATAGGTACCACAAGGATAGGTACCATTGTGATGAGGGTGAAGAGAGGAATCTAATGGGATAGGTCCCGAATAAGGGTGTCGATAGGACCACTATATTATTATTTTTTACTCCTACATATTTATACTCCATCCTAAATAATACTGTAGTGACAAATGGCCCAAATTATTAACAATAAACAATTTGTAAAAAAATCACAACCATAATGCAAGAGGAAAGGTTGCACAACAATAGATCTTGTCTGTTCCTTTGCTGTTTCGTTTCTTTCCCAAGGGTTAGGGTTTACAGGGTTCCTACAGAAAAGGGTTTTCCTTGTGCTATATCTCTTTAATATAAGTTCAAGGTTGAACAATAGTACTCGACCCAATATCTCAGGGCACCAACTAAGGAATCTTGACCGTACCCTTAGCTGTACTACTTGATTTCCTAGGTACTAGAGAGTATGTTCCTAAATGATGTTCTCGGTCTTTCTATAGCAGTCAGTTGGACGATCAAATGATCTAGGAATGGTTTTATGAGACCTATGGGACTCTCTATATACTTGACAATACATGGGAGTGATGGTCGTGTACAGATTCTGTCTGATGCGGTACTACTCGAAGGGTACCAACATGTGCTATAGAGGTTTCTAACAAGGTGAAACTTTGGTTTCTAGACAACCCCATGAAACTGTCTATAGTTTCTACGTGTACTCTTCCCCACCACAAATTTACCCGCTGAACGAAAAATATCTTTTCTTTAAAGAAACTGACAGTACACGTATCTACCCTAAAAAAAAATTCCCACAGTTTCTGCAGAGGAAAGTGCTCTCATACCACTTGTTAGGTACCAGTTCTATTATATTAAGCAGAAAACATAAATACTATATAAAATACCAGCATAACAACAATATGTATAGAACCACAACAAAAAATGATACCTTTATTGATAGAAAACAATGTTCACTTGCCTCTTCAAGGTAGAAACCTCCAACAAAGAAGCGCTCTATTACAATAATTCTCAAGACAAATATTTCTCATGCCTCCTACTCTTATTTATACTAATTATATCTTCTAAAGAAAATTGTAGAGGAAGATCTTTCTAGAAGTGGAAGCTTCTATTAGGTTTTCTTACATTGACTTGTTCACATTTATTAAATAGGCCTTATTAACTAATGCCAACCTTTATTACATGGAAAGTATATTATTCTACCTACGTGAGGGGTTAGGGAGGCTAGGTCCCTAACATTATCCATCACCCTCCTCTCTCAAGGAGGTGTTGCTGCAGGGGTATCCTTTATTTTTTTGTTGTGGTTTGGGTCAATCTTTTTCATCTTTGGCTTGGGTGATTCCACCTCATGGTGGTTGTAGTTATTTTTCCTTTTTGCTTCTATAAATCTTATTTCCTATTTTTCCACTTCAAAGGAAGAATTCAACTACAAATTGTGAGATAAGTGGTGCAACCTTCTGTTGGGGGAATGTGATATCCCATTCTTTAGTTTAGACATTTTCTTTTGTCTTACTTGTTTCATTTATGTATATATGTGTGGGCACTGCACAACACTTGATTTTATTTTGTAGAAGGATAGTTATCTTGATGGATGCAAAGAGGCCTAACACCCCTTGATTTTGATTTTCTTGTTATTTGCTTCCCTTGTTCATGTCCACGTAGCATTGAGAGTAGATATATTTTAGTTAAGGGTTTTCACACTCTTGGAAGCAATCTACAACTCATCTCCTTTTGTCTTCTATGCTTATGAATGAAATTAGTAGAAAAGTCTTAACTGTTTATTGATTTTTTTCTTTTCTTTTTGAAAAGAAAAAGGAAATCACTAATTTATGTACTTTGGTTTGGTATTTTTATTCCTTTCATAGCTTAATTAGGATAAATAGGAATCAAGGTGAAAAGCATGAGAATACATTTATTTTATTTCTAGTGATTTATTTACTTTATACTAATTTGTTAGACATGAAAAAACATATTAAACACAAGAGAAAATACATTCACCCTACATTTATAATTTCATATAACTATGTAACAACTTTAATTAAATTAGTGTTCCACCCCTTACTCCATTGCTTCATTTCATAATTTCTCCCAAAAATTAAGTGGCCACTCCACACCTTCCGAGTATGTTTTCCCAATTCAATGACCATTGATTTGGTAGTGATTTGAACTATTGTCCAAGGGATTCATATTTTGGATCCCTTATTCCTCTCCTAAGGTTACTTGGTCTATTAGTTGGAAAATGTAGTCCACTATCTCTATCCTATTAGGTTGGGTGTGCCTCTTTTATCCTTGGGGCACTTGAAGCCATATACACTTTTGGCGACTCCATTGGGGAGTCCTTTACAAATTTTCCCTTTTAAACAAAATACACTCTTCTTGTTTTACCCTCAACCTTTATTTTCTAATAGAAAGTTTCTCTCAAACCTTCATCTCTTTATGAAAATTGATTTCTTATTTTTGTTTTAACCTTTCTCCCTTGAGGAGAGTGTTACCTTTTATTTTGTTCTTTTACCTTTCAACCTAATTTCCTTTTAGTCAATATCTTCTCTTTTATCCTTCTCAAATGGAGTAGGTCCTCTTCCACCTCCTCACATTTACCCCAACATTTTGAAGTAGTGCTTACCACAAGTTCCACCTATCCACCCATGGACACTACCTATGCTAGTGCACCCATGGATTCCAAAAAATTGCAAACATACATTGATAACATTATCTTCCAACACACTTTCAAGGTGTGCTACCTAAATTTACCTAAGTTCCTCATGCTCAACCTCAATTTCAACCTATCCTCCAGGCATGATACTCAACATGGGTTTACAACAACATATAAATGCATCTTGAAGATGTCATGTCCTCCCAAAACAATGGTGCTAATTCTATCGATGAATCTAACATGCACACACAAACCTTTACCCTCCCACCACTAGCCATGCTCTTCACACACACACACACACATGGTAGTTGAAAAAGAGTGAAGTGACCATGATACATGTTACTATGGATCCCAAAATGAAATAAAAATGTGTAAAATCCTGAAAAATATAGTTTCTATAGAATTGCATTGGTTGCTATAGAGGTGGAAAAGTTAGAAAAACCCGTTTCATACTTTTTGCATAATGGGGGCATATGAAGTGATATTTAGACGAAACTTGTATTATGGTGAGATGACACATATGGACACACATTCACATAAAAAATCCACGCCATATGAATTTTTTTACCCTTCAAAAAGGTGAAATAAATATAGATGTGATTCAACCATAACTCAATTGTATGGTGTTTTTTGGAAATGAAATTTTGAAAGTAGGAAGTTGACAACCATCTGTGACATGCTCACCAAATATTAGCATTATATTCATCTGTTTATTCCCCAAAAAAGGGAACTACAATTGGGTATGTTGGCTTGAAATGAATGGGAATGTAAGGTACCAGATGTAATATAGTATGCAGAAACATGAATATTCAACATATATCAAGGGAACAACAAAATATTGAGAAGAAAGATACCAAACATAATACCTTTATTCAAAGAAAACATTGTTCACTTTCCTCTTCGAGGGGGGAACCTCCAAATAATAGATCTCTATTACAATATTATAAAGACAAATATTTCTCATGCCTCCTACTCTTATTTATAGTAATCCTATTTTCTAAACAACATTCTAGAGGAAGATATTTCTAGAAGCGAAATCTTTTATTAGGTCTTCTTACATTAACTTGTTCATATTTATTAAATAGGCCTTATTGACTAATTCCATTCTTTATTACATGGAAAATATATTATTCCATCTACGTGAGGGGTTAGGGAGGTTAGGTCACTAACATTCCCTCCCCCTTGAAAAAGAACCTTTCCCTCAAGGATCAATATGAGGAAATTGCTGCAGAATGATAGCCGACTCCCAGGTGACATCTTCTGGTGGAGTATCCTTCCATTGAGCTAAAACTTCCTTGAGGGTGAAATGACGGAGATGATTCTTACGTTCGTCCAATACGGCTTGTGTCTGCAACCAAATGAAACCTTCTTCATCCAACTATGGTATACTAGTCTAGGTGTGACACTTGGTGCCAATCACTTTGTTCAGGCATGTGACATGAAAAAAATGATGTATCTTGGAGTGATAGGGCAAGGCTAACTGATATTCCACTAGTCCCATGCGTTTGAGAATAGTATAAGGACCATAAAATTCGAGGGCAATTTTCTGACACTGCTGGGATTTTAGTGATGTCTTCTTGTATGGTTGTAGATGGAGAAAAACCTGGTCCCTTTCAATAAATTGATGTTCAGAACGACCTTGAGCTTCCTATTTATTCATGCGGTTATGAGCCATGACCAAATTTTCTTTGAGAGTACAAAGAATGATCACGCAAAATGTAAGATTGTGATCAACCTCCTGAATGTTTGAGACACCCAACATGTATAGAAGAATCAATGGTGGCTCTGTCCATACACTTCTTCAAATGGAGTCATGTGAGTGCGAGTATGGTAAGAGGGTTTGTAACACCATTCAACTAGTGGTAACCACTGAACCCAACGATGTTGTATGTCAGATGAAAAACACCTCAAATATGTTTCCAAAATGTTGTTGACCACTTCTTTTTGGCCATCATTCTGGGGATGATAGGCTGAGTTGAGATGCAGTTGGGTGCCTTGGAGACTGAATAATTCTTTCCAGAAATCACTGGTAAACGTTTTATCTCAGTTAGAAACAATAGAATGAGGAATTCCATGGAGATTGAAGATATTATCCATAAATATTTGAGCCACTGTGGATGCTGGGAATATGTATTGAAGAGAACACAAATGGGCATATTTGGAAAGATGATTGACTGCCACCATGATGATTGAATTATTTCTTGATTTGGGTAAGCCAACAATGAAATCCATAGAAATATCCATCCAAATAGTAGGTGGAAGTGAAAGTGGTTGGAGTGTTCCTGGAGGTTTGATAGTCTCTCCCTTATTGCGTTGACATGTATCACATTCGGCCACAAAGGTGCATGCGTCTTGTTTCATACCGTCCACGAAGGAAGAATGACCCATTCATAAGTTTTGGTAAAACTTGAATGACCTGTGGTAGGTGAAGAACTAAACTCAGAGATCACTGTGGATTTAAGGGCTGACTGTTTTCTTAAATATAAGTGACCTTTATAGAAAAAATTGTTATTGTGCCAAGAGTACCCTAGAGCATCTTGGCGATCCTATTGAATTTTCTGGATTAGGATAGAAATTTTGGGGTCTAGCAATCATTCCTGACGAACAACTTGAAGCCAATCGACGAAACAAAATGAGAGGGAAAAGAGGGAGCCTTCTTCTTCATATTTCCTAGAAAGAGAATCAACCACCACACTTTATTTTCCCTTCTTGTAAATGATCTCATAATCATATCCAAACAACTTGGTCACCCATTTTTGTTTCTCCGGGGATGAAATCCTTTGTTCTAGGAAGTACTTGAGGCTTTGATGATCCATTTTAATTTGTAAGTGGCATCCCAATAGATAAGGGCGACAAAGATCCACTACATGAAAAATAACCAACATTTCCCTTGCATAGATCGATTGGCCCAAATGTCGCTCCGATAACTATTTTCCAGTGAAATCCAAAGGTCACCCATATTGCATAAGGACTACCCTGATTCCTCTCCTTGATGCATCATATTCCATAACAAAGGTCTTGGTGAAGTCAGGTAGGGCCAGTACATGAGTAGCTCACATAGCTTCTTTCAAGGCTTGGAAGGATTGGTCAATGTTTGGAGTCCAACTGAAAGCATTCTTTTAAAGGAGAGTTGTTAAAGGAGTCACAATTTTTCCATAATTTTGAAAAAAAATGAGATAATATCCCATTAAACCCAGGAAACCACACATATTTTTAAGAGTTGTAGGGAGTGTCCAATTCTTCATAGCTTCAATTTTCTTAAGATCCACCTGTACACCATCATTGCCAACAATATGACCTAGGTACTCAACTTCAGATATGTAAAAAGCACATTTAGAATGTTTGAGGAAAAGTTTGTGCTGGGAGAGGATATGGAGAACTTGATCCACATGGGTGAGATGGGTTTGCCAAGTTTTACTATAGATGAGAATATCATCAAATAATACTAACAAAAAGTGATAGAGGAAAGGACGAAATACATGATTTAGGATACTTTGAAAAGTTGAGGGGTCATTATAGAGACCAAAGGGCATGACCAAGAAATCATAGTGGTCCTCATGAGTGTGAAATGAAGTCTTGGTAATGTATTCATATTTCATACGCATCTGGTGGTAGCCAGAACAAAGGTCAAGTTTGGTAAAATATTGAGCCCCATTTAGTTCATCCGGATGTTCATCTATGACAAGAATAGGAAATTTTTCCTTGATGGTAAGTTTGTTGAGGGAATGGAAATCAGGACACATGTGCCAAGTGCCTTCCTTCTTGAGGACCATGAAAACATGGGAAGAATAGGGGTTGGTACTGGGACAAATAATACCTTCTTCTAGCAATTCTTGGACAAATTTCTCAATTTAATTTTTTTGAGCAAATGGATGGAGATAAGGGCGTACATTGGGAGGAAGAAATTCCCATAATTAAAGGAATGGAATGGTCATGGCCATCATGAGAGGGGGGAAGGCCCTGGGGATTTTGGAAAATAATGTGATGTTGGGAAAGGATAGATTGAAGGTTAGGGTGCACAAAAGGATTCTCAATGACTTGAATGGAATGGAGTTGGAAAATGATGCCAGAATGACCTTTTTTGAGAAAA
>SNQJ01S0091475.1:0-32717 GCA_010110895.2 Picea sitchensis | reverse complement strand
ATGAAAATGTCTCCTTGGTATATATAGGAGACTAGGAGGTATAATTACAACTAATGGCCTAAAGCCGACATAAATAAAATAACATTACTAATCTAATATGCCCCAATTAAGGGGTAATGGGCCAATATTAGGGCTTAACAATGGTCCCCATTGTGTCAAGTTCCCTTGGGAATTCAAGAAACTTCTATTTAATGTAAAACTTGGTGAGTTGCTTGCCTTGTTGAGGTAGATGTCCTTGTACTTTTCCCGTGGAAGGATGTCATGAACCTATTAGAGGTGTTGGATCCATTCAATAGGTATGGTTTCATGATCTTCCTTGTTATGAGTGTGGGAGGACTCTGTCGATGAATATGCAAAAAGAAGAGCTATATCAATGTTGGATACTGGTGGGAACCCCAAGCACACCTGAAAAGGGTTGTGGAAAATAGAGCTATGTTGAAAATATGGAAGAATATCTTTAGGTTTATGTTCCTCTAAAATATTTTCGACATGCTTCTGCTGGATAGAAACATATTGGGTTGAGGCTATAATGGTCGTAGTGCCCTTCTGTTCACCTTATGAACGGATCGTGAAGAGGCTAAAATTTGTGGTATGATATATTAATTTACGGTACTGTTTTGTTGAGATAGTAGTCATAAATACCTCTGGTACCTTATAGAGATGATATCCTAGAGTAACAATGACATTGGGGGACCAAGACTCATAGATAGCCTGAAATTTCCACATATATGTTTGTCCTAAAATAACATCGTAGACTTCAAGTGGGGAAACATCACACACTACCTCATCCTTGAAGGGCTTGATGCCATAGGACAGGTGGCACTGTTGGTTGACACGGATGTCTCGTCCCTGACTCAAACATCTGACGGTGTATATTTCGGGGTGTGGCATCATTGGCATCTTCAATATCTTGAAAACCTTGGTTGATATCAAGGTTCTTATGACTCCCAATTTCAACAATGAAATGTAGTGGAGTCCCCTTTACCCACGTCTGGAGTGGAAGAGGTGCTCCTCGTCCCCAAGCTCTTTTGGTTCTTTTGGTTGTATTGTTGTGGTCTTGATAGTAGAAGTGGGTTCTACATCAATGATTTGTTTCCATATATTTTTCTCTAAATAAAAGTCTGAGTTAGGTTTTGGTTCTTTTTCTTTGACCTCGACCACCAATGACTATTTTGAGAAACATTCATCAGTGTTGTGCCATGGGATGTTTTGGAACTCACACCACATTACGATGTATTTCTTAAACTTCTTGTTACCCTTCTTTTCATGCATCGTGGACTGGCTCTCTCAAGGTTTTCCTTACTTGCTAATATACCCTTCATTTTGTGAGTTAGGGTTTCCTTTGCCATACTTTTGTTGTGGCATATTTTCAAACCCAAACTCTTGCTTACTCTGCTGCTTGAATTTCTGCTTGATTTTTACTGCATATCGATAAGCATCTCCCAGTGAGGATATGTCCAAGAAATCCATGTTTGTTTTTATGTACCTGTGCAGACCACTACGGTACTTCAATATCATGTGCCTCTTTGATCCTTTGATACCCAGATTTGAGTTCAATGTATGAAATATGTTAGTGTACTTTGGCACCATCTAGTCTCTTTTCTAACATAGGGTTTTCCATCTCATGTACTGGTCATCATATTTTATGATAGGGTACAAATCCTCCTTTAGGGAAAATACAAAGGATGCCCAAGTGGGTTCTCTCTTGAATGGTGTAGATTCACCTGCGGTGTACCTCTCCAAGTAACCTTCCCACCAATCTATAACATGAGGAAGGGATTTAAGGTGCGCGAAGGAAATTTTTTCACTGTCAATTTGTTTTTGGATAGAGTAATAACTTTCTAGTAGATTCAACCATTTTTCTAGAGCATATGCATCTATTTGGCCTTCAAATAAGGGGATATAAAAATTGACTTGTACCTTGAAGGGTGTCGCACCTCTGAAATGGTTTCTTGTCAAATATGCCTCGGTCACCACCATTGGTAGTCTTCGAAGGATCTAAGAAACTTTTTCCATCATCTCATTCCTCTATCGCATGAGGGCTTCCTCGAGCAACATCTTGAAAGGATCTCATGTTATATCATCTTTATTTTCTTCTTCCATGGGAGGTCACTTGGCTAGTGAGAGAGGTTGTCCTCAAGTGAAACTAGCTCGAGACCCAAATATCTATACCTCGACCTCGTTCAGGACTTGCTCTAAGAACTGACAAGGATAAGTCTGTTCTGATACCGTTGATCCAGATTATGTTGACAACGAAATGAGACAAAAAAAATATAGCAGAGAACACATAAATACAATGAAACCCAACTTCTATTAATGAATAAGAGAGAAAACCACTGTAGAACACAAACTGGAAGAATGGGGTAGCTTATCTCTGAAAATAAAGAGACATTGGTTATGCTTCATTTGCAACAAGATTTACATCACACTCCATTGCATGCTTAAAGGGCATCCTTCACCTCAATTATATATGAGAGAGTGAGAGGAGAACAATTCCCATGATGCATGTGGGATAAATTGGACTAAGTTTATAAAATGCCATAGTCATGTAAAACACTAGGACTTTGTAAGAAGTCACCCATCCTAGTACTACTCTAGCTTGAGCCCACTTAACTCCAGAGTTCTAATGGGATCGGGTGAATTAACACTATGTTGTAGGAATGTACATAAAACCACTAGGAAATAATTACATGATGTCTCTAATTAATAAATGAATGTGTCATTACATTCCATCCCCCATCAAAAGGGTGAATAGCATGGTTTATGAAAACCATAGGATCGAAATGTTGATTTAGTGGAAAAGGTTGATGGCCACTGAGATCCACCTAGATCACAATTGCATATGTTTGGATCTCTATCACTCTATTCCCGGATGCTAAATCGCCTAGGACTAGGTTAGAAAGCTCCTCTTCGTCAACCGGGCTTGTGGACGGTCCTTCCTTCGATCTGCATTCTAGTGTTATTTTGACTGCTTTCGAGAGCTACTGCAATTATATTAACTATGCTTGCACTTGATGATACCGTTCTTTTTGCTTGTGCAACACTTGCTCGATTTTTTCTTTTGTGACATCCCTGACCTGATAATGGATTCGGTCAATGTCATCATCTGTTAAAGTATAACTAACTAGTACTTTGGGTGCTTTCCTCTTCTTGTGCATACATATTCTCATCCCCTTACCCTTGTATTTCATTTTTTATCCTACCATTATCCCTGTGTCCTGTGCGTCTTCTATATCTCTGTCATGGTCATCACCTTGTCCATTATCCTATCCATATACATCATTGTTCTAGTGTTTTGTCTCTATTTCATACGTTGGTATCTTCCAATCAAAATCCCAATATTTCATAACTCGTTGTATATCTACTTCAGTGATATTAACCAACAAAACCCTTTAGACACCGACCCTTTCAAAATCACCTTCATGCAAGTGAAGTCTCACTCAATTAATCTATTAGGGATGAATGAACCAACTTTTTTTAGTACTGAGGGAATGGGAGGTGATCATCTTAATCATTCTTACTTATCTATTAAGTGCACCTTATCCTATCTTTGTTCTTCCTTGATTACTTAGTGAATTTAGTTATATAGTACCATTATACTACAAATTGGAACATAAATCATCTACTTCCACATTCATATATATTTCACAATGATCATGTAGGAACCAAATCTAATATAACATGAATAAAGGGAATGTTCATTATCAATCACATAAAATACAAGAAAACACTCTAGTTAGCGTGGTTCACCCAACTTTGAGCTACATCCACAATGGTTGGATTCTTTATTATTCTTTCTGTAATTGTCTCAGGCTTGCGCATTGCACTTACAACAGATATATCATGCTATCTCTCTCTCCATATTTCCTAGCCACTCTGCAGTGCGAGCCTCTCTCTCTCTCTACAACTCTCTTTATCCACTCAGACATAGACTCTTTCCTCCTCATCCTATTCTCTCACTCCCATTACAACAATATTTCAACAAAGAATAGAGAACTTCAACCCAATAGAATGAACATGAGAGAACCCCTAATCGGCTCAAATCATTACATATTTATACATGAATTCTAGGGCTCAAACCCCTACTTTTCTTATCCCAAAAACATAATTACATCTTTTTCTGACTCGTGACAACTCTTTTTGACTCATTGTTTGGGATTTATTTTGTTGTTTTTACATATACATGATTCTTTTTCACTTTGACGATTGCTCTTCCTATTTATTTTCATCTTTCTTCTTTTGGCATGCCAAACTGCCATCCTTCTCTTTTTCCCTCTTGTTTTCTCTTGATTTATTCTTTTATTTATTCTCCTACTTTATTCTCGGTCGAGTATATTATTACTACGTACTTTACTCTTGAATGTGCCTCTTATGCACATTGTTCTCTTTAATGTGTCTCTATTGCACACTGTTCTCCTGAATGCCTCTCTCCTACACATATCCTCCATACTTAGGATTTTTGTGAAACTGAATCCAAAATTCCTATAAAATGAATCCCAAATTCCTATCCAACAATACCCCAACACTCACCTATGGCTCATCTCAAGCCACTTAGTCCTATTGCACACTCTTCCATACTTCTAGGAACTTTTTGGAGGCATCCTTTGTTGTCACAACATCCTTTGTTATTTCTACCTTTATTTCAAAAATCTCTTCTAGACCTTGCATAGTCAAGGTCGTGACTTCACTTCTATGTCATGCGCTTCTTGCTTCAGTTTCCCCTACGCAATTTCTAGTTCTCCTATCACCCTTAGTGATTCATCTTGTAGAGGCCCCAATTGTTGTTGAAGGATATTTTGTTGATCCCATAGATTTTCGACTTCATCAGATGACTTCCTTTGTGCCAAGATGGTATTCATTTGTTCAACCGGTGGGGGAGTGTTTATTCTCTCTGAATCCTTCTGCACCTTTTCTTATGCATACCTCAATCTGGTTTCCAATACCTTCATTTCTGGATTCTCTATCAGGTTGGTCCATATCTACACACTTTCCTCCTAGAGATTTGCACATTCTTCCTCCAACTTATTGATGTTTTCTACTTCTTTCATCATTGTTCCATGTCTTCATGCCATTTCTTTTGGTGGTTCTCCTGGCACTGTGTGTTATTGCAAGTCCTCAATCCTTGTGTGAAATAATTTGATGACTTTGTCAATTCTTGAGACTATTCCTCCATGTAACGTACCCAACCACCCATATTCTAGCCACACTACCTCAAAAAATCACTTCGACATCGATTTTGAATTATGATAATAACTAATTTGAAATTAAGCATGAAAAACTCACATGCATTAATCAAGATCTATTCTACAGAATAAAATAAATAAGAAGTGTGTCATGCACAACAAATAACCAACAAGCATGCACACAAAAATATATCTCATAGATAATTAAATACACAACGGAATATACATTATACATAAAATGCAGAGAGCACATATATTTTCAAGTAAACATTCACCAACTGGCTATAGACCACGAATGTTCCTCCCAACCATAGACACTATTGCTCATTTACTCTCAACAACGAGTCACCCATGAGCCAGGGCTATGAATCCACAAGGACGGTTTTTTTGAGGAAAAGATATGAAATGATCTTACTCAAGCATTTTCAGATCTTACTTGGCTAAATCAAGATAGACCGGAATATCACCCTATGTTTATAGCCATAAAAAATTGTTTCCTAATCCACAAGTATTGGTTACAAAGGCTTAGGTTGATTTTCTTATAAATAAAATATTGTTGAAAATTTCAATATTTATGTAATTTTCTTAATAAAATAGATGCATAAATAAATGTAGAGACAAAAGTAAAAATACCAAGCCAATAATCGACATAGATGAGACATAAAGAAATCACTTATTTCATTCCAATTTATCAAAATAATCGTTCTCTTTACAAAATTCCCTGAGGAAGTTTGGACCAAAGTCAAATGTAGATGTCCCCGATGAAAACCATACAAAAGGACTTCTGACAGAAAGTAAAAATCTGAACTTTAAAATCTGGATCAACGTGCCACAGATTGTTGCCCACTCGACAATGCACAATATCTTTTATCAGTCATGAAATTTAATTCACAAATAGACAAGTATACATAGACTATCAAAGATAGATCAACACCTCTGAAAAAAAAGTGTCTGAATGATGTAATTCAACCTTGGATCTTGATGTCCACAATAGGACCTTGCTATCATAAAAGATAATTAGGTTTTCAATGAATTAAAGAATGAATGAAAACTGAATTATCTCAATAAAACTCAAGAGCATACCTTAGTATTCTTTCTCCTTCTATTCTCCTTCTATTCCTCCTTCTCTTTTTTCCTTTAGGCAATCAAAATTAGTTGAAGTAGTTAAACTACCTCTTTTATTTAAGTTAACTAAAACTCAACTAACTTTTAGTTTGGGGGGAATTAATAAAATAATAATAATGGTCTTAATAAATAATAACTAGTAGGTAGGACCCTTTGTGAATCCCTTTAGTTTCTTTAACAAGCATAAACACAACTAGTTAATCAATCAAACACATCCCTCCTTATGGATCCCATCATCACTCTTATAATTTGAAAATTAATATCAATGATATTTGAAACCATATCCAAAAAATATAGTATCCAACATATCCAAAAAATATTGTGTTGTCCAAAAACTTCATAAATCAATTGTTCTCAACCATCAATACATACAAACACTCAAAAACCATTTTTTCCACTCTGGGAGGAAATTTTTCCCTTATTGTTGTTGTCTCCCTTTGATTTCTCTAAATTTTCCTTAGGTTGTGTGGATCCCTTAGGCCTGATCTCACTGATAACATGAGAAAAATCATCTCTCAAATGCATGCAGGATGAAACGGATTTGGCAGACTCAGTTGAGGGAGAGGAGGGGGCAACAACAACTTTTCCTTTATTAGGGCAACAACCTCTTACTTGCGTGGGAATACTATACTGGTGAGTGTGTTACAGGTATGAAATAACTGAGCGAAGAGGGTGAATCGGGTTGCCATTATTATGAAATCTCTCTCTATTTTCTTGGAGTGTGTCTTGATGGCGGTGAGTCCTGTGAAAACCGATGTTGTAAACATAAAGCATATATCATAACGAGCAACAATCACACACACAGCATTAATTCACAAGTACGAGACACAGTTTTTCAAGGAAATTGGCAGGGAAAAACCTCGTCTTCTTAAGATGTTGAACAAGCACCAACTTCGTTACAAATCATCTTTTGCGGGCACCCGACTCATGGGGGCTCTATACTCGATTGCCGGCACCAGGCGGGAGCATAACTCTCCGCGAATCGGCTGCTGGGTGGAAGCCGGAACTTCCTTTTGCCGGCCTGAAGCCCGAGTGAAGGCACCAACCTTCAGTTCTACAAGCACCCACTTAGGTCAGAAGGGCATCGTGCTCCTGCTTCCACCCTACCACCCTAATTTATCAAAATAATATTTAGCAAAATCAACTCATACATTCGGATATAGCTTGCATGCCCATTCTGTTGTCCTCACGCATTCTTCTTGTTCACGATGCATTTGCTCTTGCCTCCTTGCTGATGCTGCATTGTTAGGCCGTATTCTCTGATACCAGCGAGTGCCTTCTTTTCTCCCGTATGGCTTAACTCTTTCTCATATCTTGACACCTATTCCTCTACGTTTCAAGCGCATTTATAGATTCTCTACATGTAAAGGTTTTCCATGCGTTTCTTAACTTTGCAACTCGGTTCCCTTTCTTTCGGTCTTTCTTCTGCTTTTCGCATGCGGGCATTTTCGCCCGTTTTGTTCCTCTTTGCAGCACTCCTTTTAGGTATGCCACTTCATGCAATCGCATTATTTGCCGGTCTGTTTTGAACTAAAAGTGTGCCGCTGCGGCTCAACTTCTGGTTTCCTTTTTAGTTTATTCGTTCTATGCAGCGCATGCGGCGTTCGCTTTCACGTTTGAACGGCTCTTTGCCCTGCCTCCTGTCGTGCCGCATCATCCTAGCGTGTTCGGCGAAATACGCATTCCGGTGAGTGGAGTGTTTCAGCGTTCGTGTTTTCAACATTACGTGTTCCAGTGGAGTGTTTGAGCATCCTACGTTCGGCATGTTTCACTTTTGTGCGACATCGTGTTAAACTTCCAGCGGTCGTGTTTCGGCATTAGATGTTCGCGGCGGTCGTGTTTGACATCGTTTCAAACGTGTTTTGGCTGTGGTAGCGGTCGTGTTCGGCATCCGTGTTCGGCGGTCGTGTTTACGACATCGGTAACGGGCGGTGAAATTGTTTATTATCGTTCTTCATAAACAATCGATTGCCATCAATGACATTATGATCATGCGTCATCTTTGTTGTTGTTTTTAAGCAATCTCCCCTTTGGCATTGATGGCAATAAGTCTTTCATTTCTCCCCTTTGACATCAAGAGGGCAAGGGTTGTATTCTCCTCCGGCTCCCCGACTTGGTGCACTCAGCTTGTAATTACCAAGTTCGATAACGAACTAACTTTTTAAAAATGGTTACACTCTTTTGAATCAATGCATTTATGTATCACGGACGCAAATTTCCTTCAATCATTAATCCTTGTCGGCAGCCATCTTTGCTCTCAAGCAGATCTTCTCATGTGCCGAAAAAAAAAAAAAAAAAAAGGTTCTTATGTACAAGTCAATCTTTGTTGTTCATGACCAATTTCAACACAGCTACACTTATATATTCAACACTGATATGAATACCAAAGTGTCTCTTCAGGTGATTTGTTAAGCATACGCTTCCCCTGACAAAGTGCAGAGGTTTGTTAGAGAAGGGTAAGACACCCGTATTTTGTCTGAGGTATTCAAATTGTGTCTTGAGTAATGGTTTGGTAAATATATCGACAATCTGCTCCATGGAGATGTCTGCCGGCTGTACCCGCCCCATTAGCAACCTGTTCTTTTTAAGAAGCCGTGCCGGAGGTACGTCTTGGAATGAAGAAGCGCGGTTCTTAAAGGCACTAATGGTGTATTATCAGGTGAAGAGGAATGGGTTCTTCATATGTTGCTTCAAGTCCACAAGATCTTGTATCATCCATATTACGGTACGGCACCTGGTACCAATGTATTACGCCTGTTGTAGACAGGCAGCCGAACTTTTCGCTGGCAGCAGCCATGCAATGGTGATCTCCAAGGAAAGTACTCCACTTTGGTGCTCTTCGTTCATCTACACAATTGTCGGCGATGCGAATATGCTGTCGGTGAAAATTTTGATTCTAGGGTACCACAAACCATAAGACCGAGTGCCTTTCAGATATTTGAAAATTCTTTTGGCAGCTACTACTAAGGAAGTGACTGTTTGAAACGGAAATCTTCCGACCATCCCAACAACATACGAGATACTGTACGGCGGGTCTTGTTATGTCGTCTTATGCTTGGACTTCCCTATCATGGATGCCGTACGATTGCTGATCCACTTAAGGGTAGTATATGCTGCTCAATTTGCAGCCACGGACCATGGGTGTACCCACAGGAGAAGCATCTTCCGGTTTGAAACCTCTTCAGCATCTCTTTAAATACTTCTCTTGTGAGAGAAATAAACCTATGTTGATGACTGAGAGTATGGCGACTCTCAAACATGAACATCTCAAATTGGTTTCGTGCGTGTGACAGTGACGAGGGTGATTAGTACGGAACCAAAGTATTATCGCCAGCATGTAAACTAGCACAACCGGGTGATCAACGCCAGTTGGTGCCACACAAATTGCTATCTGCGGGAATACTGGCATTTAGCATTCGTAGCCAGATATTTGTCCAATCTCCATACCAGGCTCTTGGTGCTTACTTCAACCCATAAAGCGCCTTTTTTGAAACGCGGACATAGTCGAGGTTTATGGGAGAAAAGCATACGGTTTGTACATACACACTTCCTCTTCTAAGTTCCCATTTAGAAATCTTGACTTGACATCCATCGGTATACTGAATGGGTTTGTGACATGCATGGGCTAAAACATTCTTATAGCCTCCATTCTTGCCACTTGAACAAGGTTTCATCAAGATCTTGTCCTTCAACTTGTGCATAACCCGCTACCCGGATGTGTATTTCTCACAGTCTGACTTTGTTCATTTAACTTATTCTTAAGACCCATTTTGATCCTATCACATTCTTGTCGAAGGTCTAGGCACAAGATCCCAATTTATTCTTTTCAATCGGGTCCAACTCCTCATTCGTAGGTTTGCTATCGGAGTCTTTGTCTTGCGTGCTTTAGTGACTTTTTGGTTCAGTTTAGATAAGAAGGCCACATGTGATGTTTGGTCACCAAAATTTTCCTTCTAGTCGAACCCTTGTTCTCATCACCAATGGTTGACTTCGGGATGATTCTTTCTAATAATAATTACGGAAGAAGGCTTCTGTTGGTGTTGGGTATCTCCTTCTTCATCCTCAACAGTTCTTCCTCTTGACCCTTGGACACGTTCTTCATCTTCATCATCCAAGCCGACTCTTCATCATCTCTGTGACTGTGTCTTCATGACATTCTTCATCTACTTTAACATCCTATCTTTTATCCAACCATTCTTTGCAGTCTCTTGTTATAGCATCGTAGCCTTTGCTATTTGTAGCATATCCTGAAAGATTCCTTCATCAATGCTGTCATCATGCCTGATTTTCATGTTATTCTTGATGTAACATTTGCTTCAAAGACCTTGAAGTGTTTAATGGTGGCAGGTCTTCCAGAATAGATGATATGGGGTCTTATCATTGTTTGGTCTCAAGTGTGCCTTAATAAGAATGTGCCTGTTTGTATGGATGCTTCTACCAGTTTTGAAATATCAGCACTGTTTTCATCATTGATCGTGCCATTTGCTGGGTTGTTCTATTCTGTCTTTCTACCACTCCATTTCTTTGGCGTTCTTGCAAGGCGTGTATTCTCTTCGATGCCATGCTCATCCGCAGAAATCCTTGAATTGCCTTGGTGAACTCTCCCTCCTCATCGAGATCGATGGCTTTATTTTCCTTCGGTTTGATTTTGATCCAGCGGCTTTGAAGTGTTTAGACAGCAAGCAGTTCTCTTTGAGGAGCATAACCCATGTTAATCTGGAATAATCATCAATAATAACTTGCAAAATAGTTTCTTTGCAATACCTTCCTTTCTTGATGGGCCCACACAGATCCATATGAGATGCTTGAAGGGGTTTGCTTGATGATGGAAATTTTTTTTGATTTAAACTGAATTCTGGTCAGTTTTCCCATTTGAAATGGCTTACACACAATATCCTTAATGGTTTTATTTAAAGTCTCTTCTTTGCGCTCGTTTTAAAGGTTTTATTAGATGATCCAAAGGTGTAGTGTCAGGTCTTATTGCCCTGACCGACTTTTCATTATATTTGCTTAGATGACATTCTTCTCTTCCTTCTTTTAGAATGTAAGCATTATTTTTGTTCTCACTCCTTTGGCAACTAGTTTTCTGAGGAGACCTCTTTAATTTTCTAGTCTTTAGCGATGCATGAGAACTTCACATCCTTTATCGCATCGGCACTAAGAGGTTGTGCTTTTGTCAGTCTACTAATAACCGCGTTTTGAGCTTTTCCCTTTCCATTGCTCAGTTAACCATTCCTGTTCCTCTGACTTTCCTGGTGCATTGTTTCCAAAGTTACCTTTCCACCTTTACACTCAGACATGGTAATAAACTTCTCATATCTCCGACGTATTAACGAACATCCCGTCAATGTACCGGGGGGTCCTTCTGTTTCTGAACTGAGGCACAAGGTTACAATGAGACTTATCTTTCTTTCTCCATACATTTTGTTCAGCATTATATTCCGTTTTTAATTCTGTTTTGTAATGCTTCAAATTGCATTTTTTAGCTACGTGTCCAAAGTTAGAGAGGTTGTAGCATTTTGGTTCATTATTATGAGAATCAAATGGATTAGTATTTACGTGTGGTATCACTGCTTTTACGGTAGTGGGAAATACGATCTTTGTGATGATATGTTATTCTTGACATCGATCTGTGTAAACTTCTGAGATTATAAAAGCGGTTTAGGCTTTGGTACTTTAAATTTATAGCAATGAGAAACAATAGCCATTGAAGAAATTAGCATGCTTGAATCTTGGTTGATTCCTAGGGGGATAATACATTGACTTTTGGTTCTCATGTTTGTAATTATGTGCTGCATTCTGAATTATGTTATATGACCTCTTTTCTGGACATCCCAGCTGTACGAGTTTATTGATTGAAACAACATTTACTTGCTCTTTCTTATTACTTGATTCTGCTTATTGGAAAATGGACATGCTCCAATATTTTCTATTTTAAAACCTTCCAGGCGCTTGCTGTTCTGAAACTTAATCGCATTTGATGATTCTATATTCTTTAACTTACTGCTGTTTGCTTCTTCTTTATATCTGGAGCAGATTTATTAATTGGAGGTCTTTGTCTATTTAAAATATTGTTTAGCTCTTGCGAAACTTTGATACTAGAGATATTCTGATTATACCGGGCTTTCGATATTTTCTAACTCCTTCTTAGCAGGTTAACTAGCTAGCTTCTAGATGTTTACATCTGGATCTACCTTCAGCTGGCTGTTGCTTTAGGATTTCTTCAATTTTCTTCGGCTCTTCAAGTTCTAGCTTTAATAGGGAATGTCTATTAATGTTTGTTTCATACTAGATTAATAGCTTGTTTGCTTCCTTTTCTTTATTCTCAGTCCATCTATTTCTTCCAGGGCACTAAACAGCTCTCCTTCCATATCCACTTGAGCATCCATATCATTCTCTACGAACGGTTGACTCAAGTTCTTTATGGCCATAAGCATGAAGTCATATTCTTAGTTCTCATGGGAAGATTCACTAACTGAGGTTTTAAGTGAATCTTCATTGTTTATACACAGACTTTCTTGTTATTCTTATACTTATTTTCTTTATTATATTTCTTCCTTGAAACGCTTTCTTCATAGGCGGGAGTTCCGTTCTTTCCCTTTATGTGGGCATTTGTTAGCAAAGTGCCCCACCGCACGTTGAAACATTTAAAAGGTAGTTTTTCGTTGTACTTTCCTGATCCAGGTTTTAACCTTCTTACAAATTTTCGATTTCATCCAGTTGATTGCTCTTCTTGCTTTGAATAGAGGCTTCCCTAGATGAGTTTGATCTGTGCTAATCCCTGCTACATTTCATAAGTGATTAAAGAAGTTCTAACAGGCGATCAGAGGATAATGTCTTGAGTTCACTCATCTTCTATTCTTGAGACTTTAGGATTGAATCTTTCGGGTAGAGATCTCAAAATTTTACGAACTAAAGAGTGAGTCATCAGGTTTTCTCCCCTAAACCCCTCATAGCATTTTACCATTCATCAACTCTGAAAAACTTACTTATGTTTTCATCCTCAATTTCATTCTCAAGTGTTCAAATCTCGGTCTATGAGTTTGTAGTTTGACATCTTTAACTTTCTCATTTTCCTTCCTTAGCTACTTGCTCCGGTTTTTCCCACATTTCTTTAGGTTTGAAGATTCATTACCTTCCTGAAGTGCGATTAGGCTGGAGACCGAGAATAGCATTCATAGCTTTTACATTAAAGGTGAACTCTAATTTTCATCTTTAGATAGAAACACAATTGGTTTTGTATATCCTGTTTTCACTACTTCCCAAACATATGCTCCGAGAGACATTAAGTATGTTCTCATTCTTACCTTCGAGGAGAGCAAAATTGTGCCATTAAAAATGGGTGCCTTGTTAGGATTTAGACCATCTTGACTAGTCATGATTTCACTGCGGGATCTACCTTATACTAAAGGAACATGCTCAGATACCAATTGTTACAGGTATGAAAATAATATGGCGGGGAAATTGAATCGGTTATTGTAAATTATTAACAATCTCTCTCTATTTTAACTTGAATCATTAATCTTAGTGGCATTAAGTCTTTCTTGTGAAAACCGATGTTGTAATAAGAAACATAAAGCATATATCATGAGCGGCAATCACACACCACGGCGTTCATTCACAATTATGAACCGCGAGATTTTTCAAGAGGAAACCCAATCATGGAAAAACCTCGTCTTCTTAAGATGTTCAGCAAGCACCAACCTCGTTACAAGCATATATGAGCACCAACTCATAGAGCAACGGATTGCCCGGCTGGCTGGCGAGCACCAACTCTCGATCCCGGCCTGCTTGGGTGGAAGCCGGAAAACTGCTTTGCCAGCACCAATAAATTAGAGGCACCAACGCCGATTCTACAAGCACCACTTGCGGTGAAAGAGACATCGTCTCCCTGGCACCACCCTAATTTATTCAAAAATAAGTATTGCTTAAAACAACTCATACATTCAGATATAGATTGCATACCCATTCTGCCGATCTACTCTGCATTCTTTACTATTCCTTATCTGTTGCTCTGCCTCACTGTCCTCTGCTGACCCATTCGGCATGTTCTCCTATCTCGCCAGAGTCACCTTCTTTTCTCCCATCCATAGCGCTCCTTCTTTCTCACATCATGACACCTATTCCTCTCTGTTCAAGCGCAGTTTATAGATTCTCTACATGCAAGGTTTTCCATGCGTTTCTCAAACCCAACTACAGTTTCCCTTTCCTTCATTCTTTCTCTCGCTTCTTTTAGCATGCCGGTACTTTTCCTTGATTTTTCGACACACTTCTTTGCATGCCTCCTTTTGGTATGCCGCTTCGTATGCTTGCCGGTCTATTTTTAGACTAAAAGTCTTCTGCTTTTCTTGACTCCAACGGCAGTTTCCTTTTTCTTTTATTAGTTCTTCTGCTTTTACGTATGCGGCGTTCTTCACGATTTTTGAACCGACTCTTTACTTGCCTCCTCTGTGCGTGCCACATCATCTAGCAATGTTCCAGCATCGCGTTCGATAGTCGTGTTTATTGATGCGTGTTTTGACGTTACGTGTTCCAAGCGATTAGATGTTTCAGCATCTCACGTTTGGCATGTTTCACTTTGTGTTGCGACGCCGTGCTTCCAACGTCGTGTTTGACGTGCGTGTTCACGGCTGATCGTGTTTGTATCACGTTTCAGCATGTTTCACTTTTGTGTTCTGACACACCGTGTTAAGCTTCCAACTGATCGTGTTTCGGCATTACGTGTTCGCGGCGGTTGTGTTTTCGGCATCCGTGTTGCGGCTGATCGTGTTTGACATCGTTCTTCGCCAAACAATGATTGCATCAATGACAACCCGATCATCGCGTCATCTACATTTGTATACATATTTCCAACGAGTGTGTAAAGGACAACTTAGAAATTTGGGTTAACCGGGGGAGGAGGAGTAGGTAGAGACAAATTGGGCTAACCGCGATGTTGGGAGAATGTGGGAACTGGAAAAATCTATTGCCATCCAGGTCATTTTAAGGACTTCAGGCTGTAATGGGGATCCTGGGGAAGCGGGATACGGGGACATCACGGGGAGAAACTGGAAAGGAGGCCTTTATGGCCTGGGTTGGACGCTCGCCTTGTCTGAATCACATTAAAAATCCATCTTGGAATGGAACATCCCAACTCTTGTGAGTCTGCATCAAAGTGTATCGAAAACCTTGGCCTTCTGGGGCCCCTATTCCAATTTCCTCTTCCCTTGTTACCCCAACCATGGCTACTCTGTTGAAGAAGCTCATTCATGTATGCATTTATTTATTAGCAACTAGTTCCTTTAGAAAACAATACATGACATCTCTTTAAATAAGAAACAAATTTTGGCTCAACAAAACATCAGACCCATGCAATCCAATCTATAAAAATAATTTGTAGTTGTGATGAGCAAGGGGTGAATAGGGTTCATGGGAAATATGAGAGATTACTTGTATTGAGGAAAAGTGGGTAAAAATGAAGGGGGTAGATCACTTTTCGCTCAACAAATCATCAAACAATCAAATGTATTGTAATAACAAAACATATCAACTTTATCTCATCCTTGTGCCATCCTTCAAATTCCATAATACAAAATTTTCTTTTAGCTATAATTTGTTTTGGAAACCATGGGTGGATAGTGAATGGGAAGGTCGGGGGGACTTGTAATCGTGTAAAGTGAGAGAATGGCGGAATGAATATTGTTCATAAAACAAATCAAGTAATCAATAGACATATGTATGTACTCAATACAAAAAAATACTAGCACCAATTCAATAATTACCGTGTATCAAACTATTCATTTTCAACATATTTAATTCCTCTAAAATTTCTCGAATTATAACTTGCATTCCTTGCAATCATACTCATAATCAATTGACTTTCAGCGGTCTTTTTTTGGAAAATGCTTGGTATTTAATTTATTTTCTTTCTCTTAAAATTAAAGAAAACACACATCAACATTGCTCCACGTCTATACCATAAGCATCACTATAAAATATCCTTTTTAACTTTTATCAATTCTGTCGACCAATTTAAAATATATACACGAGGTTCCTTCGTCGAATAGACTTCGGAACATGCCTGATTCATATACTCTTCATCATATCAACCAATAACTATTTTCAACGAAACCATAGTCAATATAAAACTTGAGCTTCATCACTATCGATGAAATTATTTACAATATGAATGATGATTCCATAATAGATACATAATGAAACAACGAAATAATACGGTTAGAAATTGGTAATTTGCTATAACCCCGATCGGGCATAGTGAAACACACAGTAGTCTCAATTTGCAATTAACACCATGTTGTAAGAACACGATGATCAAAAGTATAACAAAAAAGAGGAAGCCCTTGAATGCATATTATTACACATTCCCATTCACAACTTTTCAACCAATTTCATCACAGCAAGATGAGATAGGGACTCGACAAGCATTCCATGGCAATCGCATTAGCGTGCTGACAATAAAGATGTCGGCGGGGAGTAAAACGATTCTTGGACTTTTAAAAATCGAAGACTTGTCACAACAAATATAAAGAGGTAATCAAGAGTGTGCTTATTCATCAATAGCATAGAGAACTAGAGGTCCTCATAGGCATATCAGCAGATACGCTGATACAAGCATAGTAGAAAACCATAGGGTTGCTTATAACTCTTGGTTTGGGAAATGGAACAACAGTTAGCCACGAGGAAACAATGACAAGTAGGGTATAAAAATGATACACATAGTGTGTTTTTCATTTGCAGAGGAGAAGTGAATGTCCACTGGACAGTGATAGTTACCCAGAAAACACAGAGGTATAAACTTTGTCTATTTCTTAAGAGTTGAATCATTTGACAACAATTCCAGTGAGGATGAATAACACTGAGGCATAACTCATGTCACTCCATAACCATATGGTACATATAATCATTATGGCCACCCTAAGACCGACTTTTGAGAAAATTTGATGCCAATACAATGTGAATAAGCCCATGACCATGACTCTAGAAAATTACACGGCAACAAAATGGCAGTCCAAACATGACTAGATAGGGTTACCTCATAACTGTGAGGAAGCAACCAACAAGAATACACAAAGTGAAACCCTCCACCATTAAAAAACAGAGTTATAATACCCATATTCATTCAAAATCCACAAAGACCCATCACAATATTAAACCAACCGAGCAATGCAAAACTCAACCAAAAATCAATTCTTTTACTTGCAATCCGAATAATTACACGGTCGTTATGGAGAAAAAACATTACATTTACGCGGTGCATTTCAGGAAAACACAAAACCAAGCATTACTAAGCCATTGTTTGTTCATACATAGAGAGTAATTCATGGATGGGGTGAAAAATAACCATACACAGCTGACAGTGGCAAAGAAGAGGCGAGTTGAATTGGCGTTTATTCCAAGCCTAAATTGTGGAGCTTAACCACAAGCGGTTAAATGCAAAAAAAGAACCATACTAGGGTGACATCTTGATGGGTGGAGTATAGAGTGACATGAATTTACTGCATATTGCTTCCATCTTCCTCTACATTAAATTTCGAAGTACACGACAACCAAAAACCATCAATACATTAACCATGCCATTAATTCCAAACCATTGAAATTTGTGATAATATTCCTTGCCCAATGTGCCACTCAAAACATTCACGTTAGCCATATGCATTTCAATATTATATGCGCCTCAAAATAACTCAAATGAAAATCATATAGCCGACCCAACCATATAATAGTTGGGACTAACACTAACATGTTTTTTCATTTCCATTTGTGGCATAATCATAGCATTACTCAAACCGCAGTCCAGCAGGAATTTTTTTCATAAGTTTCTTTTCTTATTTTGGTTATGTCATTACTAACATAATTCTTGTGTATGTGTGGCTAGGTGGCAAATCATGGTGATTTATGACATATTAAACTTATAACAACTGTAATTATATGCCAATCATAACATAAAATAAAGCTGAATTGCAAAAGATCCCATAAAATGCATCATCCACCTATCACTATGACAAATTGAAACCAAGATTGCATTGTCAACCATATGGGACCACATGGCTTAACATCGAAACAACAACATAGAATCTTTGATGTGACTATCTTTGAGCCTCCAGTCTACAAGGGGTTCCACCTGCTAGTATTATATTATTAACATGGTTTAAATAATAGGGATTTAGCAATGCTGGAAATCCTCGTTGTGAATTTAATCATCAACAAATTGGTGAATCCTTAGAAATCTATTTCCAACATATTTAATAACTCAAAATTTATGGTTTCACCGAGAATAGGTAACATCATGTCGGAAGATACTCATCAGAATAGTTAATACCATAGGAGGGAAATTGGCCGGATTTAATGGAAAAAGCGATAGGAAGTGCAGGAATAACTCATGGAATGTGTTAAGTATGAGTGGGTTTATCCCTTTAGCAAGCATAATTGTTCAACCATAATTTTCTCTTGACTTCAAGGAGAAATGTATTCTGGACTTGCTCTTTTGAATCTCAAAATGTATGAAGAAATGGAAAGAAGAAGAGGGAAGTAACCAACTATATCATAAGAAAACCGTGAAAGTAGATAACAAATTCAATGATGCTTCCGGAACATCACTAACTGCTTGTGTAAGCAGTTATTGACTAAAATACTTTGCATGAGTGTGGATTTGTGGGCCCATTAAAACATTTTATTTTTACAAGAAATGAAGTCAAAAGGAACAAAAGTAAGAAATGTCATAATAGAAATGAAGCTGCAAAATTGAAAACAACAGAAATGGAATGACATAAATGAAAATAGAAGAAGTAAAAATACTAAAATGAAATCATAATTGAAAAAGCAGTAATAAAAACTACTAATATACAAAAAAAATCAAACAATGTTAAACTCTTCAGTTGGTTCCACATTAGTGTTTAAGTGAGAACCGTTAGTTTGTAGGAAAGCAATTCCTCTTGTAAATCCTTTAGAATGAAAGAGTTGCACCGGGGAAAAAATGATCTTGAAGGACCCAACCATAATTTTTTAAAATTTGAGACATCTGATCGTCTTTTAGAATACATGATTAGATCATCAAGATATAAATGAAATATCTTGTTGATCAAATAAGTAAAACCATGCATAGCCTTTACAGCGTGACACTTTCATTGGATAAGAAAAAAGGCATACGTTCGTAAGAAAAAATGCCCCAATGAGTAATAAAGGTGGTTTTATATTTATATTCCCTTTTCTGTGATTTGATTGTAACTAGAGAAGCCATCAACCATAGACATCATCTGCCCAACTCGTAACTAACATAAAATATTTTTCCATATTAGGGAGAGAAAAGTCATGTTTTATTCTAGCCCAATTTAATGCATGAAAACATACACATAATCTGATTTTACCAGTTGTTTCGAATGGGAACCAAATTGAAACCCACATTGAATATAGCAGAAGATAATTCAGACCTTCAAAGAGGACGATCCTTTTGAATAGTTGATTCTAGTGCAGGATTGACAGGTCTTTGTTTTTCTAGCGGTTTATGCTACCCTCCTTGATAGGAATTATTTGTGATTTATAAAGTGGGATAGAAAATACATAGAAGATCCCTCCCGCATAAGACCAAGTGAAAACATGCAGAAATTCACCAAGCAATCTGGCAAACTTCATCTTTTCTTCATCGAACATTGGGCACCTATTTTAACATTCTTTGGGGACTCAGATTTGTGTTCAAGGATATGGTTTCACCCACCTTCCTTTTCTAATTCTTCTTTATGTTTCTTTTATTTCCTACATCATTCGATGAAAATGAACTCTCTAGAGGATTCAAGCCCTTAGGAATCTTGTTATCTTCCTTAGATATAATTTCATTAGGCTTATAAGGTTCATTTTGAATGAAAGTAAGATGCTCTCATCGCTAAGGAAAACACCATACATGAATTCCTATTGTCATAGATATGTGGATGATATATATATTGAAAGGCTATCAGTCTACTGTATGAAGTTATAGATTATGAGAGGCTGCAAAAAAAACTAACCAGTTAGCCATTGAGTTCAATTCCTCTTAAGATGAGTAATGTTGAAAGATAATAGGAGGTTTTGAGATAAGCGCCCAAGCAGGTTTTGGGTGTAGCATTTAATTAACTTGTTGATAGGAGTGTATATCATATGTACAAGGTTCAAAACAAGATTGAAATCCCCAAAAATTGTAGGTGACCACAACCCGTATTATAGGCATTTTCAATTCTTAATAATAAAGCTTGGTCCCGGTGACATTGTTTGTGCAAGAAAATCCAACCTATAAGAAAGTTATGAATTTTCCCAGGAGGTAATATAATACCAATTTTGTTTCCTTCATTTAGGCATGAACCATCAAAGTGCATATGCAACATGTCGCCGTCTAAGTCAATTTGTTCCAAAGGGGTGTTATCTCCTGGGTAAATGGAATACTCATACTTTGATATAATTCACATTAGGTTTGGTAGTAACCTTTTAATATGTAGGTGAAATCCTTCCCTCTCTAAGGACTATGATATTTTTACCATTTGGGAATGAATAAGTGTGTCCCATCGAGAGAGAGGTATCCACCCATCAAGGATTTCCAATATCTTTCTAGGATGATTGAGTAGTTACTTAATGGCATGTTATTTTGAATATTAGGGTTGTCACTTATTTTTAGGGTGCAGCACAAAACCAAGGTCGTCCTTGATTTAACCTATGGTCATTTGTTGTAGACTATTATAAAAGAGAGCATGATTAAATTGTTTTCATTTTGTACAGAACAAGCCTATCTTCCATTAATGTATTCAACATTACACTTGATTTGCAAATAGATCAAATGAGGCAACAATGGATATTATCCTGTATTCTGAAATATGAAATGGGGTTTTAAGGTTGTCACAAAAGTTATGTACACCTACTTTATTCTGGTCGAGATCTCTTCATCTACCTCTTTAGAGAGGTTGGTTACAATGGAATATATTCCTTCCATGAATTGTTTCAAATGCATATATTGTTCCTTGTGAAAACCATGTCCGGAAGGGTTGCATCTTCTTTGATGTTGGGCAACTGATTTAGAATATTGTATTTGGAAGAGGGAGAGGGAGGTAGTTCATTGACTATCAAGAGCCTTAGGAACCTAAATAGTAGCATTTGGTGAGGATGATCTCAGAATTTCTAGAAGAATTGTGGGGAGGATCGTATTTGCTTTTGGGTGTATAGGATTTATTCCTAGTAGTGATGATCATGAAATATTTTGGCTCTGCAAAATCTAGGACATAGATGGTATTTTCAGGTGTCTTACCAAATATTTTATCTATGGAACTCTTCTTTACCTCACATTTATTTTCCTCATGGTGTTCCTCACGCCAAAGTTACACCAACTATGAGACATGATAGCTTTAGGATGAAATTATTTTCATTTGGATTTTTAAAGGGGTCTTAAGGAAGGATAAACCTCCAGGGGTAATAGGGGAGACACTTCCTTTTCACTCATATTCTATCATATGATTATTCATGTATTGTTACAAGTTGTAAGAGGGTGGACATGTAAATGCCGTTTAACTAAATCTCACGAGGAAGACTGTTTCTTTCAATTTGTTGTTCTTCATATTCTAAACATGTATGTAGAGCAGAACCAAGGTTATCAATGATTTTCCTCAATCCTATGACGGTAGGAGAAGGTAATGCATTATAATAGTGCATGAAATCGGCTTGATTCTGAGGTCGAATGAGTTAGGGATTTGATTGTATAACTTGAAACACAAGTTGAAGGACTTGATAGATCGTCCACACTCTTATAGCGATGTTATTATATTCAAATGGCCTTTCGGTTGGGATTTTAGGTTTCCCTTAGGTGGATTTGAACCAATATACTAATTCCTCCCAAGTAGATAAAATCTTAGGAGGAGATGAAGAAATGAGCCATAACCTTTT
The DNA here is from genome assembly GCA_010110895.2 of Picea sitchensis. Lineage (NCBI taxonomy): Eukaryota > Viridiplantae > Streptophyta > Pinopsida > Pinales > Pinaceae > Picea > Picea sitchensis. The sequence goes on along the minus strand of SNQJ01S0091475.1, from coordinate 10,515 downwards.
CCCTTCAAGGGAGTTGACATATAAGAGCATGCAAGTATCGTTGTCATTGGCTCCTATGTTGTAGAGAGCATTAGAAAATGACACCAAGTGTTCTTTCGTAGTGACAATTTTATTCCCTTAAAACCTAGGGAGATTATCTTTGAATTTAGGAAGTGGATGAGTAGGAAGTGCTAGGTTAAGAGGAGGAAACATGCCACAGTTTGGTTGTAGTATCTTCTTCAAATTGAAAAATACCATACTTTTAATGACTTTGGTGGGATTTGTGGTAGATTGGACGGGGACTTGGTATTTGTATAAGCTACCAATCACTGATGAAGCTAAGATTGAGATGAAGAAGAACCCCCAGTGCCACTAGATCCACCACTAGATGCCATCTTGTAGATAATAGGTAAGGGAAAGAAATATGAACTGGAAGAATTAGGCAAGGATTCTCCTTAGATAACTTTGTTGGGTTGATGACACAATGTTCCTTCTTCATTTACATTTAGCACTCTGTAAAATTTCAAGGTTGACAGCGAAGAAATCCAAAATAACTTTATCCAAAGCACTTTTGAAGGCTGGGATCTAACCCTTCAACCTCGAGAGGGATCTCTCTATATGATTTAGCTATGTTTCAAATTTCAAATGTTAGAGCTAGGTAAATAAATAGGTCATTTTTTATTGTTATAGTATTTTGAGTTGGTTGAGATAGTCTACAAATCCATTGGGCTATGGGGCCTGAAATTAATTAGGAATGAAACACAGCCAGAAATGCTGAAGAAATATTTCACAAGGCGAGATAATATAGTCACTGGATTCTTTAATAGCATTAAGTGATGAATAGCGAGAGGAGATAGAAGAAGATAATTTCCAACAAAAGGCGGTTAAGAATTGCTTTATTGAAAACACTAGAAGATAAAACCCTAAGATCTTTCAGTCGGGAAGCGAGGTATCACGAGATAAATCACGCAACGTGCGTTGCGGCTTAAATATTAGGTTTAAGAAAAGCGATTATGATAACAAGAATAACATTTAACTTATAGAGAAAAACATCACCGGTGAATACACACAAGAATCCTAAAATAGCCTCGCTTTTTATTAATGGAAGATCTCTTCAAAAATACAGTCGATGAGCGAGGTGTGAAGATAAACAACCCTCAATAATTTGAAAGATGAAGTATTTATAACTCCAAATTACAAAACGACCCTGTCATTAGTGTGGGGCCGATTACTAAATCTATTTTAGCCTAACTAATTTAACAAATTTCTTAAATATAGGAACTGCTTGATGATGTGTAAGATTGTAAGCGATTTGGGTGGTAGTTGATGGAAACCTCTGCGACCTCATCATTTGCTGGATAAATGGCTGGATTGGGAAAACTCATACGCTGCTTCGATGAGATCATAGGCTCCTCCCATCGAGGAATGACCCCAAACGCGATCTGATTGAGTAGCAGATGAGTTTTCCCAATCGATTGAAGACAGAACAAAGACCATCCTTGAGGTCAAAAGAGTTTTGACCAAGAGAGGATTAATTCTTCAGCTGGAAGAAAAGGTTCAGGCCATGGAACTAGGGGTACAAATATTCTTCAGTAAGATAGAGGCTCTACAGAAGAAAGGTCTACCTGGTTTGAAGGTAATCAATGATAAATTGATGACACTCCCAGACTACAAGAAGAGATTGGTCGATGTGGCTAAGGACAGTTCAAAGTTTGCAGGCATTCAAGGGAGCATCACTGGCAAGGCATTTTTGGATGCTCTTCAGTGGGACATCAGTATCCAACATGAGATTTGATACATTTTCCTCACCAAGCCTACCTTCTCCAAGTACACAGAAATGGACGAAGTGTATCGAAGGCTACTCAAAGTCAACGTGCCTAGTCATCTCCGATGGGAGGAGCTCTATGATCTGATCGAGTAGCAGATGAGTTTTCCCAATCCAGTCATTTATCCAGTCAGATGAGGTCGTGCAGAGGCTTCATCAACGGCCCACCCAGAAATCAGCGTGCAGTTACACCACATCATCAAGCAGTTCCTACATTTAGGAAATTTGTTAAATTAGTTAGGCTAAAAATAGATTTAGCACGTCCTGGTCATTANGTTTGTAATTTGAGTTATAAATACTTCATCTTTCGAAATATTGAGGGTTGTTTATCTTCACACCCTGACGCTATCAGACTGTAATATTTTTGAAGAGATCTTCCATTAATAAAAAGGAGGCTATTTTACAGGATTCTTGCGTGTATTCACTGGTGATGTTTTTCTCTCTAAGTTGAATGTTATTCTCGCTTTGTTATCATACTGTTTTCTAAACCTAATATTTAAGCGTAACGAATGTTGCAGGATTTATCTCGTATACCCTGTTTCTGACTCGAAAGATTTAAGTGTTTTATCTTCTAGTGTTTTCAATAAAGAAATTCTTAACTGCTTCTTTGTTGAAATTATCTTTCTCATATTTTCTGCTATTCATCATTTACGCTATTAAAGAATCCAGTGATTATATTATCTCACCCTGTGAAAGTTTGCCTTTGTATTTCTGGTTCAAATTTCAGATTTTATTAAAACACAGACCCCATAGCCCAATGGATTTGTAGACTATCTCAACCAACTCGACAAATACTATAACAATAAAAAATGACCTATTTATTTACCTAGCCTAATATTTGAAATTTGAAACATAGCTAAATCATATAGAGAGATCCCTCTCTGAGGTTGGAAGGGCTAGATCCCAGCTTCAAAAGCAGTTGGATAAAGCTACATTTTTTGGATTTCTTCTGTTGTCAACCTCTTGGAAATTTACAGAGTGCTAACAGAAATAAGAAGAAGGAACATTGTGTCATCAACCCAACAAAGTTATCTAAGGAGAACCTTGTCTAATTCTTCCAGTTCATATTTCTTTCCCTTACCTATTATCTACAAGATGGCATCTAGTGGTGGATCTAGTGGCACTGGGGGTTCTTCTTCATCTCAATCTTAGCTTCATCAGTGATTGGTAGCTTATACAGTCACCAAGTCCCTGTCCAATCTACCACAAATCCCACCAAAGTCATTAAAAAGTATGGGTTTTTTCAATTTGAAGAAGATACTACAACCACACTGTGGCATGTTTCCTCTCTTCTTAACTTGGCACCTGCTACTCATCCACTTCCTAAATTCAAAGATAATCTCCCTAGGTTTTAAGGGAATAAAATTGTCACTACGAAAGAACACTTGGTGTCATTTTCTAATGCCTTTCACAACATAGGAGCCAATGACAACGATACTTGCATGCGCTTATTTGTCAATTCTCTTGAAGAAAAGGTTATGGTCGATTTCTTCGATCTCCCTCCTAAGATTTTATCTACTTGGGAGGAGTAAGTATATTGGTTCAAATCCACCTATGGGCAATCCAAAAATCCCAACTGAGCAGTTACGTGAATATAATAACATCGCTTATAAGGATGGTGAGACCATCAAGTCCTTCAACTTGTGTTTCACCAAGTTATACAATCAAATCCCTGAACTCATTAGACCTCAGAACCAAGCCGATTTCATGCACTATTATAATGCATTACCTTCTCCCTACCGTCATAGGATTGAGGAAAATTCCATTGATAACCTTGGTTCTGCTCTACATACATGTTTAGAATATGAAGAACAAATTGAAAGAAACAGGTCTTCCTCAGGGAGATTTAGTTAAACAGACAGACATGTCCACCCTCTTACAACTTGTACAATACATGAATAATCATATGATAGAATATGAGTGAAAAGGAAGTGTCTCCCCTATTACCCCTGGAGGTTTATCCTCTTAAGGACCCCCCTTTAAAAATCCAAATGAAAATAATTTTCATCCTAAAGCTATCATGTCTCGTAGTTGGTGTAAATTTTGCGAGGAACACCATGAGGAAAATAAATGTGAGGTAAAGAAGAGTTCCATAGATAAAATATTTGGTAAGACACCTGAAAATACCATCTATGTCCTAGATTTTGCAGAGCCAGAAGATTTCATGATCATCAATACTAGGAATAAATCCTATACACCCAAAAGCAAATACGATCCTCCCCACAATTCTTCTAGCCTGAGCTCATCCTCACCAGCTGCTACTATTTAGGTTCCTAAGGCTCTTGATAGTCAAGGAACTACCTCCCCTCTCCCCTCTTCCAAATACAATATTCTAAATCAGTTGGCCAACATCAAAGAAGATGCAACCCTTCTGGACATGGTTTTCGTCGTTGAACAATATAAGCTTCTAAAACAATTCATGGAAGGAATATATTCCATTGTAACCAACCTCTCTAAAGAGGTAGATGAAGAGGATTCGACTGTAAATAAAGTAGGTGTACATAACTTTAGACAACCTTTAAAAAAAACCCCATTTTATATTTCTGTAAATATTATGGATAATATCGCCCATTGTTGCCTCATTGACGACGGTTCGGGCCCAAGTGTAATGTTGAATATTATTACGAAAGAGCTAGGCTTGTCTTGTACAAATGAAAACACCAGAATCATGCTCTCTTATAATAGTCTACAACAAATGACCATAGGTTAAATCAAGGACGTGACCTTGGTTTTGTGCGTGCACCCTAAAATAAGGACAACCCTTAATATTCAGGTAATTAACATGCCATTAAGAAACTACTCAATCATCCTAGAAAGATATTGGAAATCCTTGATGGGTGGATACCTCTCACTCGATGGGACACACTTATTCATTCCTCGAAATGGTAAAAATATCATAGTCCTTAGAGAGGGAAGGATTTCACCTTACATATAAAGTGTTACACAACCTAATGTGAATTATATCAAAGAGGACATAGGAGTGTATTCCATATTTACCGAGGAGGATAACACCCCCTTTGGAACAAATTGACTTAGACGGCGACATGTTGCATATGCACTTTGATGGTTCATGCTCTAATGAAGGAAACAAAATTGGTATTATATTATACTCTCCTGTGGGGAAAATTCATAACTTTTCTTATAGGTTGGAGTTTTCTTTCACAAACAATGTCACTGAATTCGAAGCTTTATTATTAAGAATTGAAAACGCCTATAATCTGGGTTGTGGTCACCTTACAATTTTTGGGGATTTCAATCTTGTTTTGAACCTTGTACATAAGATATATTCCCCTAGCAACAATTTAATGAAATGCTACACCCAAACTGTTTGGGCAGTTATCTCAAACCTATTATCTTTCAACATTACTCATCTTAAGAGGGAATTGAACTCAATGGCTAACTGGTTAGTTTTTTTTGCAGCCTCTCCTAATCGACAACTTCTGCCACATAGACCTGATTGTACTTTTCAATATATATATCATCCACATATCTATGACAATATAGAATCATGGCAGGTTTTCCCTAGCGATGAGAGCATCTGTACTTTCATTCAAAATGAACCTTATAAGCCTAATGAAATTATATCTAAGGAAGATAACAAGATTCCTAAGGGCTTGAATCCTCTAGAGAGTTCATTTTCATCGAGTGATGTAGGAAATAAAAAGAAACATAAAGAAGAGAATTAGAAAAGGAAGGTGGGTGAAACCATATCCTTGAACATTAGAACACCCGAGTCCCCAAAGAATGTTAAAATAGGTGCCCAATGTTCTGATGAAGAAAAGATGAAGTTTGCCAGATTGCTTGGTGAATTTCAAGATGTTTTCACTTGGTCTTATGAGGATCTTCATGGTTTTCATCCCACTCTTATAAATCATGTCATTCCTATCAAGGAGGGCATAAAACCAGTTAGGAAAAAACAAAGACCTGTCAATCCTGCACTAGAATCAACTATTCGAAAGGATTTGGAAAAACTCTTGAAGGCTGGAATTATCTTCTCGGTTAAGTATTCAGAATGGGTTTCTAATTTGGTTCCCATTCGGAAAACAACTGGTAAAATCAGATTATGTGTATGTTTTCATGCATTAAATTGGGCTAGAATAAAACATGACTTTTCTCTCCCTAATATGGAAATGATTTTGCAGCAAGTTACAGAGTTGCAGATGATGTCCTTACTTGACGGTTTCTCTAGTTACAATCAAATCAAGGTGAAAAGGGAATATAAATATAAAACCACCTTTATTACTCATTGGGGCATTTTTTCTTACGAATGTATGCCTTTTGTCTTATCCAATGCAAGTGTCACGTTGCAAAAGGCTATGCAGATGGTTTTTTACGATTTGATCGACAAGATTACTCATATCTATATTGATGATTTAATCGTATACTCTAAAAGACGATCAGATGTCTCAAATTTTAAAAAATTATGGTTGGGTCCTTTCAATATCTCTTTTTTCCTGGGTGCAATCTCTTACATTCTAAAGGATTTACAAGAGGAATTGCTTTCCTACAAAACTAACGGTTCTCACTTAAAACACTACGTGGAACCAACTTGAAGAGTTTAACATTGTTTGGATTTTTTTGTATATTAGTAGTTTTTATTACTGCTTTTTCAATTATGATTTCATTTTAGTATTTTTACTTCTTCTATTTTCATTTATGTCATTCCATTTCTGTTGTTTTCAATTTTGCAGTTTCATTTCTATTATGACATTTCTTTATTTTGTTCTTTTGATTTCAATTTTTGGTCAAGAATAAAATGTTTTATCAGTTCTGCCACAACGACACTCATGCAAAGTATTTTTAGTCAATAATAATCAAGCTTACACAGTTGTTATGATGTTCCCCCTGAAAGCATCATTGAATTTGTTATCTACTTTCACGGTTTTCTTATGATATAGTTGGTTACTTCCCTCTTCTTCTTTCCATTTCTTCATCCATTTTGAGATTCAAAAGAGCAAGTCCAGAATACATTTCTCCTTGAAGTCAAGAGAAAATTATGGTTGAATGATTATGCTTACAAGGATAAACCTCCTCATACTTAACACATTCCATGAGTTATTCCCAAATTTCCGGTCGTTTTTCCATTAAATCCGCTCACTTCCTCCTATGGCATAATCATTCTGATTTATATCTTCCCGATATGATGTTACCTATTCTGTGAAACCATAAATTTTGAGTTATTAATATGTTGGAAATAGATTTCCCTATGGATTCACCAATTTGTTGATGATTAAAATAGAAACGAGGAATTTCCCCTGCAAAGTATTGCTAAATCCCTATTATTTAAACTATGTTAATAATATAATACTAGTAGATGGGATCCCCTTGTAGACTGGAGGCTCAAAGATAGTCATATCAAACATTTTTGGTTGTTGTTTCGATGTTGCTTACAGGGTCCTATATGGTTGACAATGCAGTCTTGGTTTCATTTTGACATAGTGATAGGTGGATGATGCATTTTATGGGATCTTTTGCAATTCAAAGCATTATTTTTATGTTATGATTGGCATATAATTACAGTTGCTATGTTTAATCATGTCATAAATCACCATGATTTATTACCTAGCCACACATACACAAGAATTATGTTAGTAATGACATAACCAAAATAAGAAAAGAAACTTATGGAAAAAATTCCTAAAAAGAAAGGATCTGTGTTTGAGTAATGTTAAGGATTATACACAAATGGAAATGAAAAACATGTTAGTGTTAGTCCTAACTATTATATGGTTGGTTTGTGGCTATATGATTTTCATTTGAGTTATTTTGGGGCGCATATGATATGGCAATGCATATGGGTTAACGTGAATGTTTTGGGTGGCACATTGGGCAAGGAATATTATCACAGATTTCAATGGTTTGGAAATTGATTACATGGTTTAAATGATATGGTAAGTGTTGGTTGTATTGTACCTCATAATTGAATATGATAGGATATGGAAGTTACATGCAATAAATTCACGTCACTCTATACTCCACCCATCAAGATGTCACCCTAGTATGGTTCTTGTTGCATTTTTATCTGCTTGTGGTTAAGCTCCACAATTTAGGCTTGGGAATAAAACGCTCGACCAACTCGCCCTTTTAAGCTATCGGTTACAGGTATGGTTATTTTTCACCCCATCCATGAATTACGCTCTGTGTATGAACAAAAAATGGCTCATTAATGCTTGGTTTTGTGTTTTCCTGAGAATTGCAACTGTGTAAATGCATGTTTTTTCTCTCTGGAATGACTGTGTAATTATTCGGATTGCAAGTAAAAGAATTGGTTTCGGTTGAGTTGTGCATTCATTGGTTTCTCTGTTGGTTAAAATCGTGGTGGGTCTCTGTGGATTTTTGAATGAATATGGGTATTATAACTCTGTTTTTTAATGGTGGAGGGTTTCACTTTGTGTATTCTTGTTGGTTGCTTCCTCACAGTTATGAGGTAACCCTATCTAGTCATGTTTGGACTGCCATTTTGTTGCCGTGTAATTTTCTAGAGTCATGGTCATGGGCTTATTCACATGGTCTTGGTATAAAAATATCTCGAAAGTTGGCCTTAGGGTGGCCATAATGTTGATATATATGATATATTATTGTTGGGTGATATAAGTTATGCCTTGGGTTATGCATCCTCACTGGCATTGTTTTCAAATGATTCCGCTCTTAAGAAATAGACAAAGTTTATACCTCTGTGTGTTCTGGGTAACTATCACTGTCAAGTGGGCATTCGCCTCTCCTCTGCAAATGAAAAACACACTATGTGTATCATTTTTATACCCTACTTGTCATTGTTTCCTCTGTGGCTAACTGTTGTTCCATTTCCCAAACCAAGAGTTATAAGCAACCCTATGGTTTTCTACTATGCTTGTATCGAAGGGTATTTTCCTATGGTTGATATGCCTCTAAGGACCTCCAGTTCTCTATGCTATTGATGAATAAGCACACTCTTGATTACCTCTTTGTATTTGTTGTGACAAAGCCTGATTTTAAAAATCCGCAACTGTTCTTACTCCTGTCGGACATCTTTTTGGTTGTCAAAGATTGGTTATCAAGTGGATTGGTTATGGAATGCTTTGTCAAGTCCCTATCTCATCTTCCTATGATGAAATTGGTTGAAAAGTTGTGAATGGGAATGTGTAATAATATGCATTCAAGGGCTTCCTCTTTTTTGTTATACTTTTGATCATCGTGTTCTTACAACATGGTGTTAATTGCAAATTGGAGACTACTGTGTGTTTCACTAGGCTTGATCAGGGTTATAGAAAATTCTGGAATTTCTAACTGTGGTTATTTCATTATGTTCACTATGTATCTATTATGGAATCATCGTCCATATTGTAAATAATTGCATCGATAGTGATGAAGCTCAAGTTTTATATTGACTATGGTTTCGTTGAAAATAGTTATTGGTTGATATGATGAAGAGTATATGAATTAGGCATGTTCTGGAAGTCTATTCGATTTGGAAGGAACCTGTGCATATATTTTAAATTGGTCGATTGTGAATTGATAAAAAAGGTATGATATTTTATAGTGATGCTTATGGGATAGACGTGGAGCAATGTTGATGTGTGTTTTCTTTTAATTCTTAAGAGGAAAGAAAATAAATTAAATACCAAGCATTTTCTGAAAAAGACTGTTGAAAGTCATTTTGATTATGAGTATGATTGCAGACTGTTATAATTGAGAAATTTTAGAGGAATTTAAATGTTGAAAAATGAATAGTTTTGATACACGGTAATTATTGAATTGGTGCTAGTATTTTTTTGTATTGAGTACATACATATGTCTATTGATTACTTGATTTGTTTTATGAACAATATTCACATTTCCTTGCCATTCTCTCACTTTTACACGCATTACAAGTCCCCTGACCTTCCCAGATTCACTATCCACTCCATGGTTTTAAAATTAAATTATAGTTAAAAGAAAACTTTGTATTTTAGCAGTTGAAGGATGGCACAAGGATGAGATAAAGTTGATATGTTTTGTTATTACAATACATTTGATTGTTTGATGATTTGTTGAGCAGTAATAGTGATCTACCCCCCTTCATTTTACCACTTTTCTCTCAATACAAGCACCCTCATATATCCCACAACCCTTATTCACCCCTTGCTCATTGCCAACTATTAAATTATTTTTATAGATTGGATTGCATGAGTCTGATGTGTTGCTGAGGAAAACTTTCTTTCATATTTAAAGAGATGTCATGTATTGTTTTCTAAAGGAACTAGTTGCTAATAAATAATGCATACATGAATGAGCTTCTTCAACAGAGGTAGCCATGGTTGGGGTAACAAGGGAAGAGGAAATTGGAATAGGGGCCCTAGAAGGCCAAGGTTTTCTATACATTTTGATGCAGACTCACAAGAGTTGAGATAACTATTCCAAGATGGATTTTTTAGCTGTACTAGACAAGGAGTGGTCCAACCTAGGCCATAAAGGCCTCCTTTCCAAGCCCTGCATGTCCCTGGTATCCCAGTTCCCCCTTGTGTCTCATTACAGCTTGAAGTCCCTAAAAATGACGGATGGCAATAGATTTTCCACCCGACATTCTCCCAACATCGTGGCTAGCCCAATTTGTCTCTACCTACTCCTCCTCCACCAGTTAACCAAATTTTCTAAGTTGTCCCTACACACTCTGTTGGAAATATGGCTACAACAGAGATGACGCAGATGATCAAGGTTGTCATTGATGGCAATCGATTGTTTATGAAGAACAG
>SNQJ01S0091474.1:0-32717 GCA_010110895.2 Picea sitchensis | reverse complement strand
AGTGCAAGTGATGCACCTCTCCACCAATTGGGCTATCAACCTGGAAGGCTCTGCTTGGTCTCTCGCTTCAAGAGTGTAACAATTCTTCGCCAATTGTGGTAAACTTTTTCCCACTTGTTGGTCCTCTACGATGATGAAGCATAATTGTAAACTTGGTTGTACTAGCCATTTGTCCATTTGGGTCATATCAAACTAGATGATCTGGGATATCTCCACTTTCTGCTCCTCCATGTTTTCTTTGATGTCCAACAGATGTTTAGCTATATTGATTTTTCCCAGTGTCCCAGCACTGCTCTCCTCATCAAGATCTAGCAAACCTTTACTTATTAAAGAGAATGTTTCTTCACAAAAATTCTTTACTTCGTTAGCTCTCCCCCTACTTTTCGATATGTTCTGCTCCCAGACCTTCAACAGGATATTACCTCTGGTTTGTTTCGCGATGGATAATTTTGAGGTGTTGACCATCTCTATCTTCGCTGTATATATAACAGTGTTTTGGAAAGTGACCCGTGTTGCCCCGACTTCTCTTTCTTTCGAAGAAATGTTCTCTAATATTTTCTCTATCATCCAGAAATGGTTCTGAATGGTTCTCACCTTTGCCAGCAATTTTTGTTGAGCCATAAGTACCTTATGTCATATTTCAACGGCCTACAATTTGAATATTTTTATGTCTACAACTTGTTTTTCGGCCACCTACAATTTCGACTGCAACTCTATAATCTATTGCCCCTACTGGCTTACTTTTGTTTGGCTAGTTTGCGCTGACTGGTGCACCTGAGCTTCTCGATTTAATGCAGGTTGATTGTTCGGGCTTCCTAAAGGATCCTGCTCACCTCGTCCCTAACATTCTCTTCGGCATTAGCTACCTTAGCTTCCAATTTACTGATCAGGAGGTTCTTTCATTTCAACTGGGTCGTCAAAGCCCCAACTGAGTACTGATTGGCTATAGCATAATCCCCTAGCATCCCGTCTATCTCCTCTACAAATTTTTCCTCTTTCGCGGCCTTCCCATCTGTCATGATTTTAAATTTTTTAGCTACTACGCCCTCTTTTTGATAAAATCCTTGCCTTACCATGACCTTTCTTTTCTTGTCAAATAAAAATTTGTTGGAAGGAAGCTCCTGTACAAAAATAGGAGTCATTTCGTCATTGAAAATCCATCCCTCGTCAGGATTCCCCTTTGTGAACTACAAGGGTGTGACAATAGCAATTGGACTACCGATTTGCTTGGATGTTTGTTTCGGGGTGACTTCTGTAACTGGCTTGTTTGGCACGAGAAAAAGTCAGTCGCTCGATCCCTGCAAAGGTATCTCTTCTTGGCCTTGGGCCTGCTTGCCTGGCGTGCCCTTTTCGGGGTTTCCTTCCTACTTCTGGGGGACTTCAGCTCCTAGCTCTGAGGTTCCATCCTCCCCGGTTTTCCCTTGGTCCTTCTCCCCACTAGGACTCAATTCATTTGCACCTTTGGCTCTCATCTTCTTTGTAACTGGAAGCTCTGGGGATTCACCCTGTAAAATCTGGGGGAGACAACTCTATCGGTGTTCCCGAAATTTCAAAAATTCAGCCATGTCTCCAACTGGAAAGGCTTGAATCTGACTTAGGACTTCCGTGAAGGACCTCACACCCCAGAATATTTCGTCATGCGAGGAATCCTCGTGTTCATACCTCTTCAGGCCACAACTTGCCAGGTGATTGCTCACAACCTTACTAGGGTCATGCTTATTAAATTCAATTTCTACCAGCTTCATTTCTTCCAGAGTTGCAAACTCGGTTTTGGCGTGGCCAAAATCTAACAAGGAATATGCATCGATACGAATAGGGAAGGGCGTCCATACCTTTTTTGATACTCCTTTTATCTTTTTGCTTATCCCGCCAAGCACAGATTGTCTGGCGATCTCACGGCACAATATATTATCTGGTAGGAATAGCGAGAGGATATATGGAGGGACAGATGTGCCAAAAACCATGATATATGGAAATTTCGCCTCTAGATACCAATCTACCATGTTTCTTAGGCTGGTCACAACACTATCTGATATCCTGGGAGGTGGCTAGCCAAAAACGGCGACATGCAGTGGCACCATTACCCAGTTGAAGATCTCGTAGATGAATTCTTTGGCCTCATCCTCCCAAATCTTTGAGTGGTAGACATAGATGGGCTTTGTACTAGATCGAGTCCAGCTCCAGTTCATTAGAGGGAAAGGTGTCATGAAACAAATGGCATCCATGATGTAGGTGGACATGAAAAATGAAGTTTCTTTCCCACTCACCTTCTACGCTCGATATTCGGTAATTTGACTGGTTAAACTGTCCAACAACAGTTTGGCCCAGTCAAAAGAAAGACCTTCAGCGATTGTATGAATCAGAGGCACCCATGAAAGAAACTTCAATAGATTAAAACTCTTCTCAACCTCTTCTGTCTAGTGAAAAGACTTGTATCTCTTCTTCACTCTCTTCCATTCAGTGAAAAGACTTGTGTCTCTACTTCACTATGTCCATCATCATGTCCCACCTGAAATGTACCCCCCTTCTCTCAACAACTCTCAAAGGTCCCTACTTCCCTCCAGCTTCTGCAACACCTAATCGTAGAATTCTCAGAGATTTGTAGCACTTGTAACACAAGGTTTCTCAAGGAGTTAGAACACCCACTAGCCCAACACACATGGAAAACTATTTCCAACAATTCTCTCACCTAAAGAGAATACTCTATAGGCATGACAACTTGCTTCTTCAAAAACAAATCGAGGATTTATTGGCAACCGACAACTTTTAGTTTGTTTATTTTTCTATATGAGATGATATGTAGATCGATATATTATTACAATGATGAGTGTTCCATATATAGAGAACAGATAATGGTGACCATCCATGTCGATGTGTCCCTTGGATAATCAATACATATTTATTATTATCATCATTTATTATAATTATATATATATATATATATATATATATATATTGTTTAATAATTATATTATTAATTATTAATATAAGAGAATAAGCCCCTGTGGATGTTGTCCAACATCAACAATCCTTCCTCAACCCAGGGAGGCATTCCCACATCATGCCAAAGTTTTTTCTTTGAAGTATACAAACTTATCCCCAGGATCACATGAAACTAAGGTCTTGGGATATGTCTCTCCCATTTTAAAACTGGAGAGGGAAACTCCTATGCCTCTCTCTCCGAGCTAACTCAATCTCTAGGATTAGGCTCACTTCCTCGTTCCACATGATAGCACCTAGAATCTTGAGTCTTTATCATTCATTTTCAAACCACCATGACTAAGATAAAAACCACACTAGGGTCATTCACCATAGGTACAATTCTATGAGTGAGTGTCAGCTCGATGTTATCTAATACATGGAAAGCACCTCAATTCCATATTATTCCTTGTTAGATCAAGGAAGGACTATGTCTAGGCCCATTTACCACAAGTGAACCTTGTGATAAATGTATCCTATCCCTTGGTCTACAACCCAATCTAGGGAGTTGTTGTCATGATGCAATAATATCAACAGTCCCTCTTAGATAGGGAGATATCTTTCCATAGTAGTACACAACTATTGTCTAGTTGTACACAACCACTATAGTAGTCAACAACTATTATCCAAAGACATTAGCCCAAAGCAGGCACAACCACCATAGCAAAGGTTTTCACACATGGCACTTCATGTGGAATTCTAGAGGCTACTCCCTCTAGAAACATTAGGTTCAAATCCCATAGTGTGTGACGCCAAGGTAAACTCCTTTGACATGTCTTCATGTTCTCTCCATAAGGGACTTGTCCTCTTGTGCTCTCCACAAGGGACATTCGGCTATAATACCAAACTCATTTATCCATTCTCAGATTAGTGTACTCATAGATCAACTCAACTCACCACACGAGGAGTACGATCCGAGAATGTTTGTCACACATGGAACTCCCATGTGGACTTCTAGAGGCTACTCCCTCTAGGAAAACACTAGGGTCAAGTCCCATAGTGTGTGACATCAAGATCAAATCCCTTGACATGTCCCTTGTGGCTGTTCTCCACAAGGGATGTTTGGATATAAGACTAAATCCACTTATCCCTTCTCAAATAAATATCCTCACATGTAACTCGCATCACAGAGGAGTAGGATTTGGAGAATGTCTTGGGAAGTTACAACATCAACACTCCCTCTTAGGAGGGAGGCATTCTTCTAAAGTACCAATTCTATCATGGAAGTACTTGAACTTCATCCCGTAAGAGGTTTTGTAATAACATTAGCAACCTGATCATCTGTAGTAAGGTACTGCACAAGCATCGCTTCCAAGACTTGTCTTGATGAACATTGTGAGAGATTCTCAAGCCTCACCGCCCATGAGTTGCATCACTGCTACTTATATATTTTCCTCTACACAACGGAAAGTGTTATAGGTTTCCATGAATCTTGACTCCATCTCGAGCTTAAGCAACACCTCGTGCCATTTCTATCATTGCACTCTCTTCCTCGTCAGAATTACATCTCTACAATCTCTGATCTCTTTGAGACATATCCAACCTGCATCTACTACCGTGCATACCTCTACTACAACTTAGTTTGTTTCAAAATCATGAGCTAGCCTGTGGTTTCATCAAACAACATTGTTTCTTTTTCTTGAGAGTAGGTCCTCCATTCTCTCTATAGCTACTCACTCTGGGATTCTACAATTTCTCCCTTTGGGACTTGGTAACTGCTAAACATTGATATCAAGATTAGCTTCTCTACTCTATTAGAAACTTCCCTCCTTTGGGTCTTCTCTCTCTGGAACTAGCTCCTCCACTCTCTACAATTGTTTCCTCCTCGATCTTCTCTCTATCTCAAAACCAGAGTGGCTCAATAAGTGCTCTTTGAAGATTTGGAGGTGACTCTTCATCTCTTCTCCTATGACATTGAAGGTAGCTCTCCTCCTTCTCTCGTGGTAACTCAATCTCTGCTCCCTCGATGCATCTCCTCTCCGAGTGCCTCTACATTACACCGAACTCATAAGGCATCTAACACAAGTGGGTAGATGATTTTACTGTAAGAGGTTTAGAACTCCCCGAAGAGTTCACGATGATAGTAGTGGACCTAACTACCCTGTCAAGGCCACCCCATTAGAAGTATAAGTCATCAAATTGATCTCATACCCGGAGCAAATTTTCCAAACAAAAGCAGCGTACAGATTGATGCTCCAGGAGAATGAAGAGGTCAAAAGACAAGTCTAGGATTTGTTGGACGTCGGTTAGAGAAAGCTTGATCTCAGGTTGTTCCGACGCTGCTCAACCAAGAAAGATGGATATCGTGGAGGATGTGTACTCAATTTTGAGGGCACCAAAAAATAAATCACCGTATAGATTCACTGCTGGCGATTGGATGATTTGATAGGATTACTTGAGGGAGCAATTTTTCAAAGATTTTGAGTGGATATCACTAGATACCGATGAGGGAAGGTGATGAATGGAAGATTGCTATCCAAAACTAACGAAGGGTTATATGAATGGTTTGTCATGCCATTTGTCAACAATGCAATCGGTAATTTCATGAGAGATTTCCATTTAGAATGAAGTCCTTAAAGGATTTCATTGGAAAATTTGTCATTGTGTAACTTGATGACATACTACCTTTAGTAAAATGTATGCATCTAAAACATTTGGCTATAGTGATGAAGAGGTTACATCAAGAAGTCACGATATGAAGAAACTCCTCATTCATGAAGACATAACTCATTTATCAGTCGCTGGTTTCCAGATAAGTTGAGGATGGATCTAGATGTGAGTAATTAAGACCGCCATCACCCAAGAGGCATTTGAGGTGAGAAGTTTTCACTGATTGGCTAGTTTCTACCGGAAGTTCATCGAATTTCAAAAGTGGAATTAGTGCACCGATGATGGATAGAGTGAAGAAGAGATACAAGTCTTTTCACTAGACAGAATGATAGCCGAGTTTTAATCTATTGAAGTTTCTTTCATGGGTGCCTCTGATTCATACAAAAGCTGAAGGTATTTATTTTGACTAGGCCAAACCGCTGTTGGACGTATTTAACCAACCAAATTCACCGTAATATCGAGTGCAGAAGGTGAGTGGAAAAGAAACTTCATTTTTCATGTCCACCTACATCATGGATGCCATTTGTTTCCATGACACCTTCTAATGAACCGAGCTGGACTCGATCTTAGTACAAAGTCTATCTATGTCTACCACTCAAAGATTTGGGAGGATGAGGCCAAAGAATTCATCTAATTTGTGATCTCTTCAACTGGTAAATGAAGCATCAGATGTCGCCAGTTGGCCAGCCACCTCCTGGATATCGATAGTGTTGTGACTTCAAAATTTCAAGAAACATGGTAGATTGGTATCTAGAGGTGAAATTTCCATATATCATGGTTTTTAGCACCTCTATCCCTCCATATTCCCTCCAACTATTCCTTCACGTGATAATATATTGTGTCGCGGAGATCGCTTTAATAACTGGTAAGCCATGATAAGCAAAGAGATCAAAAGGAGTATCGAAAAAAGGTATGGATCTTTCCTTTCCCTATTCGTATCGATGCATATTCCTTTGTTAGATTTTGGCCACGCCAAACCCAAGTTTGCAACCGGGAAGAAATGAAGCTGGTAGAAATTGAATTTAATAAGCATGACCTCGTAAGGCTGTGAGCAACTCACCGCAAGTTGTGGCCCCAGAGGTATGAACACGGTGGATTCCCCTCATGATGAATTATTCCGGGGTGCGAGGTCCTACTTTTAAGTCCTAAGTCAGATTCAAGCCTCGTTGCCCAGCTTGAGACATGGCTGATTTTTTGAAATTTCGGGAACACCGATAGAGTTGTCTCCCCGCATTTCCATGTAGAATCCCTGTGAGCTTCCGGGCTACAAAGAAGATGAGACAAAGGAAAAGCAAAATGAATTGAGTCCCAGGGGAGAAGACCATGAAAACCGGGAGGATGGAACCCTCGTGAGCTAGGAGTCAAGTCCCCCTGGCAAAGAAACCTCAAAAGGGCACGCCAGTAAGCAGCTCCAAGGCTGTAAAGAAGAGATACCTCATAGGATCGAGCGACCGACTTTTCCTCGCGGCCAAACAAGCCGCCACATGTGGTCACCCTCAAACAAACATCCAAGCAAATCGGTAGTCCAATTGTTATTAATACACACCTTTGTAGTTCACAAAGGGGAATCCCTCGACGAGGGATGGATTTTCAATGATCTAAATGACTCCTATTTTGTACAGAGTCCTTCCAACAAATTTTATTTGACAAGAAAGAAAGGTCATGGTAAGGCAAGGATTTTATCAAAAGAGGGCGCAGTAGCTAAAAAAAATAAAAAAGTGATGTATTGAACAAAGGAAAGAGGAAAATTTTGTAGAGGAGATAGCCGGGACGCTAAGGGATTATGCTATAGCCAATCAATACTCTCGCTAGCTTTGACTCTAATCTGGGGCTGAAATGAAAGAACCTCCCGGACAAGTAAATGGAAGCTAAGGTACACAGTCAAGAGAATGTTAGGGACGCAGGGTGAGCAGATCCTTAGGAAGTCCGAACAATCAACCCCATTAAATCGAGAAGCCGTGTGCACTGGCCAACAGAACTAGCCAACAAAAGTAAGCCGTGAGGGGCAATAGGATTATAGAGTTGCAAATAAAATTGTAGGTGGCCGAAAAACAAGTTGTAGACATAAAAATATTCAAATTGTAGGCCGTTGAAATATGACATAAGGTACTTATGGCTCAACAAAAATTGCTGGCAAAGGTGAGAACCATTCGGCGAACCATTTCTGATGATAGAGAAAATATTAGAGAACATTTCTTCAAAAGAAAGAGAAGTCGGGCAACACGGGTCACTTTCCAAACATCATATATATACAATAGATAGAGATGGTCAACACCCCAAAATTATCCATCACAAACAAACCAGAGGTAATATCCCGTTGAAGGTCCGGGAGTAATACATCGAAAAGTAGGAGCTAACGGCGAAAAGAATTTTTGTGAAGAAACATTCTCTTTAATAAGTAAAGGTTTCCTAGATATTGATAAGGAGAGCAGTGCTGGAACAAATTGGAAAATCAATATAGCTAAGCACTTGCTGGACATCAAAGAAAACATGGAGGAGCAGAAAGTGGAGATATCCCAGATCATCTAGGTTGATATGACCTAAATGGACAAATGGCTAGTACAACCAAGTTTACAATTATGTTCCATCATCAAGGAAGATCGACAAGTAGGAAGACGATTTCCACAACCGACGAAGAATTGTTACACTCTTGAAGCAAACGACCAAGAAGATCCTTCCAGGTTGATAGCCCAATTGGTGGAGAGGTGCATCACTTGAACCGAGGAGGCGAAAGGGCAGGCTTATGGTGTCAAATAATGATAGATGTTTGCCTACTCTATTTTTAGAACCCAAAGAGAAAAGGTGTCACTCAAGAAGGAGGACAAAGACAAATTAGTGAAACGAATAAATTTCCCATTTTGTAACTGAAAACTTATGGAACAATTGAAATTCTAGCATTTAAAAGTTTGTATAAATATGCATTTTGAAGTGAGAATAAGGGTTGGTCCCTTCTTTGGCTGATTGTAATAGAGAATTTTCTTTCTTTGAAAATTAATACAAAGAAATCCAAATATTCCCCGGATTCCATCACCTAAGACTGAGCTATGAGTTTTTTTTCTCTGTTATCTTATATTAATTTTAATTTCTCATATACTTTTCTAATGAATCTATAACCTACAATTTAGTGCAACTTCACTCGTGACCAACTTTAGTCGCCTTAATCGCTGTATTTTTTTCCTCTGTATAGGCTATCAACATGTACAAGACTGTGAACTTTAGATCTCTATATTTTATGCATCATTAAAGTGTTTATTTTCTTTTACTTCTTCTTTTTCTTCTTCTATTTATAGGGAGAGATTCTCCCTTGATAGGAGCTCCACATTGTCAACTACTTAATTTTTTCTCACATTTCATACATGATTTTTTAAAAAGTTAACTCGCCACGAGAAGGCCTTTGGTTTCCAGGTTCTATCTATCTTTAACATCGAATTTCGAAATTTCTCTTTTATATGGTTAAATAAAAATTTGAAGTGGCATTTAAAACCTCAAACTTTCTTTCATTTTTGTTCCTCCATGACTATGCCCATTGCAAGACAACCCAAAATTGAACCCAGCCTATCGGATCAAACCAACATCACTTTGAACCTATTTGACACCATACTTTAAAATTTCCATCAATTGGTCGAATCTTCTAACGCTCATGGGCGCAATTGAACGAGATAATATCACATCCGCTAGCATTTGGAAGTGAGATGAGACAACTTAGAAATCAGCTCCATTTCCCTTTTCCTCAGGGTTGATTTTTCCTTTATCTTTTAGGTCACTTTCGATGCCTAGACCTGCACTTTTTAGCCTTTACCATGCACTCTTAGAATAACATCTTTCTCACCATTGCTGACCGGTTACAAACCTTTTCCTTGGGAGAACAACATTTTTGCAAGTTTCTACCTTTTGATGGTGAACAAAGAGTACAATTCTAAAGGATTTTTCTTTGACATTCAATTTGAGAGTCCATGTTTAAGTAAGTCGCATCCGGCCTAAGGAACACTAGATTAAAATCCCGATGGTAAAATGTACTCACTCGCTTCCTCGAACTCTAAAAAAATAATACTAAAAACAAGAGGTTCCATTAAGCCAACTACTGTGGTCTACCATCTTAGGCACACACAACCCAAAAATAAGATTCCTTTTGAACACCTAACTTTGAACGCATCCCCCCCTAAAACTTTCAACCCAACTTTATCTCTCCTCGAAATTAAAAATGAAGTTCATTTGACAACTTTCGGCGTATAAAGGTGAAACCTCGCATTCTAACAAAGGAGCTTATATCCCATCAATTTCTTTAGTTAGATTTCATGATCTCCCCGAGTCTCAAAGAGTATACCATAGACTCAGATTCCACATGCCCATGGTTCCCCTGATTACATCTCTTACAAATATGAGGAACCAAGTCCTCACATCCCTTTTCACCCTTCTTCAGTTTTCTTGTCTCTCGAAGAAGATAAAGATTCACTTTAGTGTTCTAGAACCCTCTATACAACACACCATTTCCCTATCCAATAGTATCGATGGCAGTTGCAGGAGGGGGATTTGGAGGGGTTTTAGGAGGTGGAGGAACTCCAGGAGGAGGAGGGTGGGGCCAAGGGCCACCCCCACCACCCAAAATGTTTGCTAAAGTAGATGCCAAATACGCACCTCTGGTCCTCCTAGTACCCCTTCATGACTTACCTGAAAACTACATGAAAACTTACCTAAATTTATTGTGGAAGGGACCTGACCATGACAGAACATATAAATTTATTTTGATCACCAAGTAGATCCTAGGTCTCGAACATGAATATGTATATTCGAGGTTATTTGTTTAGACCTTCAAAGGACAAAAATTAACTTGGCTCTCTGGTGTCTACCCGCAGGTTCAATATTATCCCATGATGCCCTAGAAGACGCTTTCAGATTAATGGGGTGAAAGAAAAAGACCATTTGTACCATTTGACCGCTGCTCAGGTCTTTAAGAAAAAAAAAAATCGAAAAAACTGCTATGGAATTCATTCAAAGGTTTAACATTATATAATAAAATCCCAAATGGATTTAAACCATCCCGTACCGCGAACCAAGGTAACCTTTGCGGGAGACTTCAAACCCGATTTTGCACTTCTGCTGAGAGAAAGGAGAGGGGCTACCCCTAACTAATGCAGGATGATGCCATAGAGATTAAATCTAACATGATGGATTTTGGCAAATTGAAAACAAAAAGTAGAAACTAGAAACCGAGAAACCAAACGCTTTAGAGAAAAAGCGGACCCTCAGGACTTAGTAGATCCTTAGATGATAAAATAGATGACATGGCCAAGATAATTAAAGAGTTAATAAATAAGATTTCCAGAATGGAGTCAGATAAATCCAAGGTAGATCCTTTCAATAAAATTCAAGAAACTCCAACCCTCAAAATCAAGAAAGACAGATTAAAAATGAAGAACAAATTCCAAACCCCTTTTAAAAAATGAAAATTTATAGGGAGGAAATCCATCTACAAGATTTCGGGAGGATCTAGAAGAAGACATGACAAATTTGGGTGACGAATGCACACAACCTTATTTAACTAAAGAATATTACAAGAAGTTCTTGGATACCTAACAACCGTCAAATAAAGATGATGACATAACAACATCATGTTTCTGCCTATCAAGAAGTGACTGATCCTATAATGGTCGAGGTCCAACCTGGCACAACCCGAGTATCTAGAAACAAACTGGCGTCGATTCATCAACCCAATAAAATTCTCCCAAGAGGTTAAATATATGAGCCCACCCTAAAGGAGACCGAGATACATAATAGAAAAAAAAGGTAGATTCATAGAATCCCAAAGTAAAAGAGGTTGAGACCCAAGCAAATAAATTAAGACAGCTGAAACACATATACCGGTAATAAACTCATGGAAAATAAATCAGCACAAACAAATAAGTTGGAAAAGAAGGAGTTCGAGGTTTCAACCAGAGAACGGGACAAAGGTAGTGGAGGTTTCATCTTTGAAAATGAGATAAATAAGATCAAATACCAATCCCTCTGGTCGAATTATCAAAGAAAGAATCCTATGTATCAAAAGTCGATAACCAAAATGATAGGTTTTTTGGATCCATAAAGTCACTCTGATGTGATAAACTTGGAAAATGATAAGCCCAATATCACTTTAGGTCCATTACTTTCAAGGGTGCCAGAGACACCGTCGCGCCCTTCTATATTACCCTAAATGTACATGATCGACCACCGCATAACCGCATGCTGTGATTCTGGAGCTTCTCATAATGTAATGCCCAAATCTATTATGGGTAGACTAGGCCTTGAGATCACCATGCCTTATGGAGACCTCTACTCTTTCAATTCAATGAGAGTTAAGTGCATGGGTATGATAAAGATTTAGTAGTCACTTTTGCATAGGTTCCAGCGGGAAAGTGTCCCGGATGGATAGTTATTGTCGAGACAATTTCCAAAGTATGGTTTGCTACTATCTAGGTCATCAGGAGCCAAACTTGGGGGATCTCTCCAAATTGACATGACATATGCTACGATTCAAATTTTTGGTGGATAGTTTACTTGATTGTACAGAGAAACTAGACTATCTTATATAGTAAGTGATCCTCAAAACCTTAATAATTATCTAGTCTATGTTGTTTATTAGGATTTAGGAAATTGTATTTTTTCTTTGATGATGGTGTAAATAGTTGTATAGAAGACAATTACATAAATGAAAATGAATCATGAAAGATAGACAAAAATATGTATAGCACTAGAATTTGAAAATGCTTTTGATCTGCTTTGTCATATGAAGGAGTAGGTGTAGGAGTATTGTTTGTAGCACCTAAAAAATGAATTTGTGATTCCTTTTTCTTACAGGCTTCAATCGGATATAGACTACACCAATAATGTGTGCGAAAGTATGAGGCCCTAATCTTAGGGTTGGAAGTTGCCAGGAAACAGAACATAAAGAACTTGGAAGTACATGGAGATGCAGAGTTGATTGTAAAACAGATAAATCAACAGTACCAGGACAAACACCCAAGATTGAGATCTTACAAGAATTATGCCCGGATTTTAAGAGAAACTCTTCATCGTAACGTTCATTTCATCCCACGCGATGAAAACCTGCAAACTGATTCATTAGTCAAAGAAACTTCAATGTTTCCCCCCCCTACAACTTTCAAACTAAGGTACCGCATAGAGGTGAGGAACAGACCTTCCATACCAAACAACATCCATCACTGGCAAGTGTTTAAGGATGATGAAAAAATCAGGAAATTTTAAGAAATGGTGGACTTAATTTCACTAAAACTCAGATTGACCAAGAAAACCAAAACGACTACACATGGACCATGCAAGAGAGAGAGGATCCTCAAGGGTTCCAGAAAAAGATCGCTTAATCATCGCATGTTGTTTTTAAAGAACAATTAGATTCCAAATGGACTAATCCCTCTGGAGAGACCGTTCGACCAAAATGATATGCCCATAAAATCAGCTTTGCAACCCTTCAACCCGAAGAGGTTGAAGATCAAGGCCATAGGGATCAAAGAGGAGTCTAGGATAGTAAAATATCAAAGTACCTTCCTCCTAAGGTAAAAAGCAAGTATAAAGACTTACCTCGGTGGTGGCAAAAGATCGCTTTCACTTGGTCATAATGGGTTAAGAGATGAGAACCTATGACACCACTACGATTGAACACAAGATACCCCTAAATCCCGGTGTCAAACATTTCAGACAAAAACTCAGACAAATCAATCCTATTTCATTGCCTCAGAATGAAAGGGAAGTCAAAAACTCCTGATGCAAAAATAATCGTCAATCAATTGACCGGCAGCAAACTTATCCCGGCAGAAATAAAAGGGGAGATTAGGATCGTAGGTTGATTTTAGAAATCTAAATAAGTCCTCCCTCACTCACTTCTGAACGGGATCACATTTTAATAAGTATGGCAAATAGGGATGCCCATGATCGACGGGTTTTTCGTGTACAATCAACGTCAGCCAATGAGCACGTATAAAGAAAAGACAGCCTTCACCACCCCCTTGGGGTACATTTATGTATGATGAGATGCCTTTTGGTTTAATGAATGCGTGCTACTTTCCAACGTGATAAGGATATCGATTTCATCGGCGAAAGAGACAAATTCATGGTTATCTATCTTGATATTCAACCATTTTTTCTAAATCAATGAAGATCATCCTGATACATCTCGCCAGACGCTTGAGAAACGCTATAGGTTTGGTTTATTCAAAACCCCAAAAAGTCGCACTTTGCTATGCAAGAAGGTAAACTCTTTGGGGCCATATTGTTCTTGAGATGTGGAATTAAAATTGATCCTAAGAGGCTGAAGCCTATAGACACCAAATATCCCTAGAATGTAAAAGAAATCCAATCCTACCTAGGAAAAATAATCTTTTTCTTTTGAGATTTATTCCAAACTTTGTTGAAATCGCGAAGTTGATCACATATATGCTAAAAAAAGAACAACGGCGAAAATGGACAGCGTGGCCAAAGCATCGCTTACATGCATTGCGTTTTAGGCAATCTGTGATCGTGCGGGCAAGCCCCGATTATCTACAAGATTTTCTTATTTTCCGCTCACCGGAACACATCACAAGCGTATACCTTTAGAAAATGAAGAAGGTTTCAAAGCAACCAATATCTTTTTGGCAAAAAGTCTTGTAGACATTGAACTCGATATGATATAATGGAAAGAAATCATATACAAGGCAAGGTGTTAAAGGCTTTCAGAACCTACGCGTTACATTCCAATGCATCATGCATGCATACCCACCAGTTCCATAAAAGACATTTTGGCTTAGTCCGACAATGATGGAAAAGGGATGTTGGCTTGCTAAAATTCAAGAATTTGATCCGACATGTTTAACGAGACCAGTAAAAGGACAAGGTTTGGCTAAGCTCTTAGTCGAATCCAATTTCATAGCCCTTGGGATAAATGGCCCATAGGATGTGAAGAAAAGCGTGGATTACGAATGAGCTCGACAAATAAATGCCATTAGAATTGAAGAGAAGTTTGCCTCATTAGGATTGGTATAAATACATAGTTTCCTACCAATCCTAAAATGTTCGAAAGGATTTTATACCAATTCAAAGCATGTGACGCCAAAGCCAGAAGTACTGGCACGTGAAAGCCACTCAGGCTTCGGAAATACCCACTAGGCTTCCCCGCTATCGTTTAATAACGTGAGAAGGTCACAACCACTTACAAAAGAGTGTGAAGACATCACGCTTTGAGGAATGTCTGGCAAGATCCTCGAGGGCAGGGATATTATTGGCCCAACCATTCCCAATGGCCAATGCTAAAGTCATAGTCTGTGAACTCCTGCCAATTGTTCACAGAGCACAAACTCCCGCTAAGCAATCGCTGGTGCTCTGGCCAAAAGGCAAGCCCCTCGTGTGGGGACTAGATTTTATAGGCTAAATTAACCCCCATTCTAAAAGTTTCCACAAATGGATCCCAACCGCCAATTACTTCACCAAATGCGGAGGTTGCCTCCACTAGAAAGGCAACGATTCGCTGGTAATGGATTTCCTAGAAGAGAACATTTTGTCTAGATTCGGTAGCCTCAAAGATAGTCATTGATAATGCCCAAGCATTTAAATCTATGGCTATGGTTAGATTTTTCCAAAAGTACAATATTCGGGAGGCTCGTACCATTCCGGAAATACATGTCTCCCCTAAGGAAATGGGCTATCCGAGTCTTCAAACAAGACTTTGATAAATGTAATTAATAAAGTATTGGACGATAATAAAAAATCTTAGCATGTGAATTTGAAATATGCCTTGTGGGAAAATAGGATAGGCACGAAAAAGTCTATCATCACTTCTCCTTTCCAAATGGTATATGTAACCAATGTAGTAATACCTATAAATCTAAAGTAAGCTTCCCGGAATGAAACTTTGGCAAGATGAGAAATAAGAACAAAATCATGTCACAAGAAGAATAAACCAACTGATTTAAGTTCAACAACACAAGGCCAAAGTGGATGAAAGGCTGCAAAAAAAATGCACCATGAAAGCATTATTCGATCGTAAGGCCAAGGATAAATAATTTCTCCTCAGCGATTTGGTTTTGAAATGACGCTGGGAAGGAAGACTCGGACAAACATGGTAAATTTGATCATATCCGGTACGGACCGTTCAAAGTCATATAGCTCCCCGGCTGAAAAATTTGTTTCTATTAGAGAATTTGGACAGTAAAATCCTCACTCAAGCCAACTGGCATTATTTAAAACACTATATGCAATAAATGGTTTCAAAATTTTTTGTTTTATATACCGGTTTGTGTTTGTTTTTTATTTCACAATTTTTCTTTGGTAAGTCTACTTTCGTTTAAAAAATAAAATAGGTCAATTTTTTCTAGAAGTAGGGATACAAAATTGTCAATGCTATCAATTCCTTTATAGCCTTGATACTCTTCATGTTGTTCCTTTACAAGATCCTGGCTTGCATCCCAAACGAGAGAAAGGAATAAACGATGGTCATATATCGAGAATTGGATTCCCTGGAAATGCGTGGATAGAAAAAACTTTCCGCTATTTTAGAAGAGAACTAAACGGTAAGGAAAAGGTACGAGTTCCGGAGATGTCTATTTTTCAAACAAGTATCACTAAAATGCAGTGTTGGTCTCATAAGTATGTTGTTTTCACCTGATATGTCATTAAAAGAACAACTTCCTTACTCCTCGGTCCCAAAGTTTCTACCCAGATAAAGATAAGAGGAAATCGCGCTAAAGAAAGAGTAAAGTGTCTCGTAATAAAAGGTTCCAAGAGTCGTGCTTAATCCATGACTGCTTTCTAATTCCATACCTTTCTTCGCCGCCATTTTTCTCGTCTCTGATTTCTACCTTTCCTAAAAAGCTGCTAATCTTCCTGCTTCCTACGTGGGAAGAAGAGGGTTACGCTTTAACTTTCTAAACTGAAAAATAGACCTTGAAAGTAAGTCGGTCCCTCATAATCTCCTTAGTCTCCTACTAAACAAATTTATGCATAGGTTGATCCCGACTCTTCTAGGGTTTTTAACAGCCTTTCGAAGGGATTGAGACCGCTTCAAAGGAAGGCCCTGGGAAGTAATTTTTCCCATTTTCCCTGTGGGCTAATATGTTTTGAAAGTTAAGAGAAGGTTGGTCCCGAGTAATCAAAGAAAGTTGATAGACCTTCACTGTGAATATTACATAGATATCATCCCCGGTATACCTTATACAACCCATTGCCCCCCACTTCATGTTTTAAAAGTAAAATATAAGACAGATGGTGAAAGAAATTTGATATTTGATTTCCCCATCTAGTCCAAAAAATAGATGATAAAAGAACTATAAATGATTTCTATCTCAACATTTAAACGTATAATTACAATTTGAAGTAGAAAGGAAATTCGCAGTGCTTCATAACTTCATCGGGTACTCTAAATACCTCACTGGCGTTGAAGTAATATCTCGGAGATATCCTGTAAGGCTGTCATTTAAATTTTCATACCTTACTGCAACCATCCTTTTCAAACCGACTGCGATCCCAAGTTCAGACAGACTTCCTCGATTGGGGTGCTAATAATGAAATTTACCTCATTTCATGCAAGAAAAAAATCCATGTGATCCGCTGAATTTCCTAAGGATCACTTAATTATCTTAAAGCAGACCTGAGTTCAGTATCGAGAAGGAGAAAGACATCAAAAGGGCTGCAGCTGAGTTTAAAACGCAATTGAATTTTGAAAAGATTTTCAAAAATAAAAAATAAAAAAAAAAAACAATTAGAAGACTTTGAGAAACTAAGAGAAGAAAACATTTCCTTTGAAAAAACTCTACTCAAGAAGAAAGAAGAATAGGAGAAGTAAGGAATGTCCAAATGATGAAGAAAGAAGAAGATTGTGAGAAACTTGAACAAGAAGGTGTCTCATTGAGGAAAAGCTTAATAAACTCTCAAGTTCCAAAAGACTTCACACATCTTGGATGTAAGGTGAAACTTCATACAAAGAAGATGAAAATACCAACAAGAAGGTTGAAGAAAGAGCTACACGTGATAGTTGATGAGAAGTGACCAAGATACCGAAGAAGGAATGATTACAAAAGAGATGAATATCCAAGAAGACCTCCTACCTTTCGTGAATCAAAGAATCTTCAATCAAGTATGAAGGAAAATACAAAGGATTAGATCATGAACCTAGGGATGGACTACATCACAAGGAAGGCCACTTAATCCAATGTATCAAAATTTCTTCTTGGTCATTGTTATAGTTGCAAAAAATTTGACATAAGGAAATTAATTGCATAATCAATGAAAGGAACAAATATGCAAGAAACATGAATGATGTAAATACAAGAAATGGAAATAATCATGGATTTGTCAACATAAGTTATAATTCATTTCTTCCCCATTGATGGACAAAATATTGTGTTACAAATGTAATTATCTTTAATACAAAGCATTGGAGATTGCGATATATGAATGAAGATGTCTCATGCCAACCACAATATGGAGAAGGAGAGATTCCAAACAATGAAGATTGTTGAATCAAGACAATCATCAAGAATGTAAAGAAGAAGATGAATGGTACATAGACTGTAAAGTGGATGTTCTTCACACATGACTAGGGATCAAGACAAATTCATCGCCTTTGAAGAGAAAGGGCCATTAATGTTGTATCTGAGATGACTCATCTGCCAAAATACTTGAGAAGGTGTAGTAGAACTTGGAAGAAAAAATGTAAAAGCAAAGAATGTCCTATTGGTTGGAAGACTTGAAGCATAATCTACTCTGTTAGTAAAATGTCTTATCAAGATACACTCTTACATTGACTCCCAAAATGTAAAATCAGAGAAAATAACTCAGAAGATTGGTTGCAATTGCAACAAGAAGATCGAACAACATACATCCTAGACATGAATAAGAGAGAAGACAAAATCCACACAAAAAGGATTCCAAGGGAAGAAAAATTCCCAAAAAGACCAAAAAAATAAGGATGAAGTAATATTGAGAGCCATATGTTCAGTGGGGAGCAGCCCCAAAGAAGAGAGTTACCTTTGCCATTAAACTTAGGGGAGAAGTCTCCACCCCTTCCATCATCATTTCAAATGGGGAGATAACCAGACTGCGATGATAGGGAAGGAATGAGTGTTTCCATCAATGAAAAAGGGGATATTGTTGGAAGATTGGTTGTTGTCATTGATGTCAACCCTAGTCATGGGTTTTGGGACCACAAGATTGATGAAGGTATTTGACATGAAGGAAAATGCATTATCTTGCTAAAATTCCCATGGATGGATAGTATAATTAATTTTGTTTCCGGTGGTATGTGTCACATCGCTGCGGATCCTCATGGTTGAGGAGAATGAATTTTGAAGATGACAAAATGAATTGAAGAAGGAAGTACACAGGCCCTCAAGATAATGATAGAAAAGCATTACAAAATAAGAAAGCGTCGAAGCTGGTCTAATGTTAAAAGGAAGTAACATAAATGGTATAAATAAATATCATTATACATTCATTTGAAGAAAACATAATTCAAATTTCAGAGGGAAATCGTAAGTAAGAAGGTTGGATTTCAAGGAGGATGAAGTCTTTGGTGATGTGTTCCTAGGTATGTTATTTTCATCTTACCATTTCGGCTATATAAATTTTTTCTAGAATGATCTGCATGGTGAAATTGATATGGTATTGATAAGACATACCAAGGTACCTGCGGGTAAAATTTCAAAAATAAACTCAAAAGGTAATCAAACCAATTAAAGAACCCAAAAATATCCCCCTAAAAACCCTAGAATCCCCAAGATGGTCGCCACTCGGAGAGAAGGAAATCCCTCCATGGACTACAAGCACTAGTGTTCTAAAGTGTAGGCATAGATAATCATATAAAGTCTCCTACTTTTAATAACTATTCCGACAATACCCCACATTCATGCATAAAGTATAAAGTATAGGGATCCGGTAGTCTAACCTTAAACTCCCCGTCCGGTAGATCCTCAGACCGGTTGTTCCTCGACCTAAGTATCCTCCTACAATAACCTCACAGATTCACAAAAATACAAAACAAGAAACTAAACATGCACCTATATACAATTAGTAGTATTAGATGTCATAACAAACAAATCAAATATAGAAATTTAACACATCATATCGCAGGATCTAAAAAGTACTTTATATTAATCTCACAAAGTCACTTTTACAAAATGAGACTCACAATTACTCCTAACCGGTCCTAGGCTCCTCTTCACCAAGCTCCAACCGCTTCCACATATCCTTCTCCTCCATCGCAAGTCATTTCCATTTCCCTAGAGAGAAATGGCAAGGATTTGCAATGGAGGAAAAAAAGGTTGGAATAAGGAATTTTGGCTCAAACTCACAATGTGGCCGCAAATTTTGGGGCAAGGGGGAATATTTAAAAGGGCATAGCTCTTTTCATGCCTCTTGTAGGAATGGGACCCCAACACCTTCTCTTTATATGCCAAAAATATAGTCATTCGATTATGAAGGGCTACATACCAATTGGTTAGAACTACCCAAAACCTTTACATCCCCCTTGCAACTTTTATTTTGCAACCTTGTGGCATACACGTGGGATCTAATGGTGTAGCTACATTACCGCATAAAGAGCTCTAGTGGTGCGAAGCATGTGTACGCGAAGCGCTGGCGTGGTGCATACATTTTCAAAAACAATGTTTTTAAGAAGACCTTCGCTGATGGCTTGGAAAAAAATAGCAACTAAGATGGTCTACGCCAAGCATGCACATGCACGTGTGAAACTTAGGGTTATAATAGCATGGTATTGGTATTGGCGGCTGGTACTTTGGCATGCATATTCCAACGCATACCATTCCTCGCGGCAATGGTATGCACCAAATTGGTAATATGCAACGGTACCGACATTGGTATGCATATTGGCATTGTTATTGGCATGCAAATGGTATGGTATTGGTACCGGCGGCTGCCATTGGCATGGTATGGTATGGTGTTGGTATGGTATGGTATGGCATTGGCATTGGGATGGTATGGCATGGTACTATTATTGGTATGGTATGGTACAGGTATGGTGTTGGTGTATGGTATGGTATGGTATGGTATGGCGTTGGTATGGTATGGTATGGCATTGGTATGGTATAACTGGTATTGGGATGGTATGGTATGGTAATTGGTACTAGTATTAGTGGCCGCAATGGTATTGGTATTGGTATTGCGCAAATGCATGCAATGGTATTGGCGTAGTATTGAAAACGGTAATATATTGGTATTAGCAAGGCATAAGGGTATTGGCAATGCATATTGGTATTGGTTTTGTTTTGTTATTGTTATTATGGTATTGGTATTGGTATTGGTAATGCTGCGAATTTGGTATTGGTATTGGCAAATGCAGTTACTGGTATTGGTATGGTATAGCATTGGTATGGTGCATTGGTATTGGTATTGGTTTGTACATCAATAGCCAATGCATACCATTTCCATGCAATGGTATCGTATGGTATGGCTGGTATTGGTATGCGTATCATTACCAATGCATACAATTGACATGAAATGGTGGGCGTAAATGGTACCGGTGATCGAGCATGCAATGGTATTGATATTGTGCTGGTATGGCTGGCATTGGTGCGGGCTGGTATAGTGTATGGTAATGATAATTGTATGGTATGGTAGTATGGTATAGTATGGTATGGTATGGTATATTATGGTATTGGTATGGTATTGTTATTGTTGGTATTGTAATTGGCATGGCATAGCATTGCATGGTATTGGTATTGCATGGCATTGGTATGGTATTGGTGATGGAAATGATGGGCATATTGGTGATGGGAATGCCGGTAATATTGGGTATTGGTACGCAAATGGTATGGAATAAGTATTGGTATTGGTATTGGCAAATGGTATTGGTATTGCGTTGGTGCATTGGCAATGCAAATGGTATTGGTATTGGTATGGTATGGTATGGTATTGGTATTGGTATTGGTATGGTATTGGTATGCAAATACTTCCATTGCATCATTTCATGCAATCAGTATTGGTATTGGTTTTTGATCCCAAGATAATTTTGACTTGTGGCCCTATTTTCCTTAACTTATTAGATGATAGTGGATTTGATTGGTGTGCTAAAAAAATTATTGTCATTGTTGTGTAAAAGGATCTAGACGATAACATGGAAAGAGGATGTGAACGGTGTAGACCTACTAAATCACAGAGAGGAAAGTGGTGTTATATGACAACGAAATATGTAGATACAATAAAAGTAATAATAAAAAGAAACCTCGACCAAAGGAGGAAGATCTTTATGAATTCACAAATGCTACAACATAGAAAAGATAAAGTTTTTTTTTCCATATGTACTTTGAGCTCAAACTTATTGGTGGAAAATGCACAAAAATGGTGATTAAATGTGATTCTACCATCAAGGGAAAAATTCTGAAAATTAGGATGCATGTGGGATAGGGATGTTGGATACTTTTTTTGTTGAAATTTTGGCTTGATGTAAATACCTAGGGTCGTAAAAAAAACCAAATCAACTCCAAAACATGATAACAATATGTCAAAAATGTTACTAAGGTGAGGTTTTTTGTTGCATAGCAAATTCGTTGAAATAATATAATTGGTGTACTAAACATTATTGACTATGTTGTGTATTACAAGAGACAGATGAGGCCATGGAAACAGATAGTGTCATATCAAATGAGGACACAATGGATGATGCAGAACATTAGGTACTCTAATTTTGACTTAACTTAGAAAAAATTAATCTCGATGGCATTTTGTGAAACATCCATGTTTTTTCACAAAATTATTAAATTTTATAGTGTATCATCCAATCTTGTCATAAATTAATGCATGTTGTTGATTATTTTAGATGGAGATTGGAGAAAATGTGGAGCTTGAGCATTCAACTAGAAAAAGAAAAGGATATGTACGTGGACGTGGACCTAAAAATATTAAATCATGTAGAGGATAGTGGATGGAAGAGGATATCACAATGGATCCTACAGACACAACAAATGATTGCAATAAAAATGAGATTGGTCTAGAATATAGTACATGGGATGAATACTTTGAGAAAATTGTTGTTTGTGGATGCTCTATATGTCATAGAAAGAAACAACTAAATCTGAATGCAATTGTACAAAGAAATTACATAGATGATGAGATTCCAGTGAGTAGTATGCCTCCTACAATCGATTCAAATCCAATTAGAATTGTGGTAAGGAATTTTCCAATTTGATATAAATAATATGTATACTTCAAACATTATTTTATATTATTTAAATAATTAATTTTTTCTTAATGAATACTTGCAAGATAAAGTTCTTGGTTTAAATTTTCTTGGATCACTGACTTCTAGCCTAGAGGGTGATGATAATTTATCAAATGATACATCTAACAAAAATATGGGTACATATACCAGCTCTGAAGATGAAGATTTGATGAAAACAAGTAACAAAACAAGAACTTCTTTAAAGATGCATAATTTGCTTTAAAGACAAGGGGAAGGTTGATTGCATACTCTATGAGAATGAATGTGATGGAGACGATGAATTTCCCCTGAGTTTGAGATAAATTCTGAAAAGAGACATTTGATCATCGACATATTGTACTTGGCCTAGTGATCAACAACTACCTAGAGTATACGAGGTGTTTCAATTTTGGGGATACAACTACATGACACGATCCTCCAATATTCATGGAGAAAAATTTGGGCCTCTTTATTTTCCAAAATTTCCATGTGGGATCTAAAAATAGAAACAATTCATAACAAACCACTAGGATATTAATGCCACATTATGGTCCATCATATTACAGCGGTGAATGGAAAAGGCTAGAAGAATATAATCTTGGCATGCCAGCATATGGTCTAAATTCAAATATGTATACACATTGTCTCCATTTGGAAAGTGGAAAATAAATTAATAAAGATCATCTTTTGTATATAGATGGACGTGCATACACACACAAAAATATTTCAGGTTTTATAAATAGTAGTAAGGGAAGGGACCGTAATGTAAGACCAAATTGTCAATTTGTTGAAGTTATAAATGATAAATATGGAGATATGGAAAGAGAGGTTGATAGATTGATAATGGTTGAGGCTATTGTGGACCTTACCATTGGGGATGAGTTATTTATTAATTACCCCTTCTTAAAACGCACTCCTACATGAAAGAAAAGGGAAGAACTAGGTCTCCCTAAGGATGTTCGTAAGGGAAGAAAACCAAAGAATAATCAATGAGTGTGGATTGACATTTTATACACTATGTTGTCAAAATTGTGTTTTATTTTAAATTATTGTATAAAAGTAGTATATAAAATAATATTTCGTTATTCAATTGATGTATATATGTTCATGCATTCTATATTCTTATTGGTTAATACAATATATTTGATTATATTTCTTTGAAATTGATACAATTATGATTTATCCAGTTCTTTCCAAACATTCAATAATGCTTGTGTATGTTGATAGGTAGAAGACATTGATGATCCACCTACTAATAACCAAGATTAAACTGGATTATTGATATTTGGATGGGATGATCCAAACCATCCTTTAAACCACACCAGGGTGAAAAGCGAAACATTGAAGAGAATACTACCAGCTGATAAGTTTGGAGAGTTGATGAGATTAGCATACAATGATGGCATGCCACATAGCTTTAATGATGATGATGATAGTGAAAATGCAGTGCATGAAGAAGGATTGAATGAAATGCTTACAAGTTTCTTTGGGGATGGAAACAATCATGACGATAATGATCCTATGGTTGACAGTAATGATGCTAGTAGGGGTAATTACCACCAATGCAATCTTGATGAAAACAACCTGAAAGACTCAATCAAGCAAGTTGTGAAGACACCCTTATTTAGATCAGGTGTAAGTAGAACCTAAAAACTTACATGTACATTGATATTATTAGAAATCAAATCACTATTTGGTTGGTCAGACAAAGGATTCACTACCCTACTGAAGTGAGTTGAAATGTATTTCTTACCTTGCATTGTCAATTGGTGTACATAATTTGTAAACATTCATCAACTATGTTTATATTTATTTAATGGGATGTTATAAAACATATATTGTATATAAATAGTAGTAGTGTAGATTGACATATCAAACATGTTCATCATAAGTCAAACATTTAATTGATTTAATCTCTAGAAATATTACAGGGCACTAAAAACTAAAATATTCCTTGAAGATAATGAGTTGCCATCAACTTGTAGAGAAGCATGTTAGTTGTTGGATGAGTTGGGGATTGAATATAAAAAAATTCATTCATGTAAAAATGATTGCATTTTATATAGAGGTGAATATTGAAACAAGGTAGAATGTCATGTATGCAAAGAGAACAGATATCATACAGATGTACAAGGTCCTACAATTCCAAAAAAGGTTTTATGTCACATGCCAATTATACCTCGACTTCAACGAATGTTTCATTACAATTCACTTGCACAATTTATGGACTGGCATGCAAAGAACAGGAGTAAAGATGGATTCATGTGAATTACATCCGACTCCAAAGAAATGAAACACATAGAGGAAAAATGGACAAGTAAATTCAAAGATGAGCCACATAGTATTAGGTTTGGTCTTGCAATTGATGGAGTGTGCCCATTCTCTTTCCTCATCTCAAATTATAGTGTTTGGCCAGTCAGATTGATAGTATACAATATTCCCCCATGGATGAGTGTTAGAAAGGAGCACCTTATGTTGACTCTCATTGTTCTAGGAAAACAAGAAGTTAAAAATATGGATGTTTATATTGTGCCTTTTATTGATGAGATGCAACTACTATGGAAAGGCATAAGAATGTATGACATATCACGTCCTCCATAAAATAGATCCTTCATGTTGTATGGTGTACTATGTTGGACTATTCATGATTTCCCAGGACTTGGTGTTTGTTCTGGTAAGATAAAATATTTACGTATTAACACTCATAATTTATTTTCATCCCAACTTTCATACTTACTTTTATACTATTATTATAATGCTATTAACATTACTTATTGAATTGAAGGGCTTCAAACAAAGGGAATACTTGCATGTCCAAGATGTGCAGATCAATTTGAAGGGAGGTATTCTAAATATCTACATAAATTTATTCACGCAAACAACAAGGTTTTTCTACCAACAGATCATAAGTTTAGAAATCGTCTAAAGAATTAATTTGACGGAAAAGTTGAAAATAGAGGCCCTCCCATTATTATGGGTCTGGGTGATTGGATTAAGAAGTATGAAGATGTTGAATTGAAGGTTTGGGAGGATTTTGTTGATCGAGGTGATTCAATTGAAGAACCAGAACAAGTTGTAGTTAATGTTGCACCTCTTTTGTCACCTAAATGAGAAAAACAGAGATGCTTACAAGCTTAGTTGGGTTAGCTAAGCAAGACAACAGTGAAGAAAAGGGTTAGAAAAAGAAACATAAAATACTAAGATAAGAATTAAACTAAGAAAGGAAAGAGAAACTAAACTATTGAGCATAAGGACATAATAGCAAGAAACCAATAAGACTCATGTCACCAATGGAAAGGATTGTATTAATGAAAAAGAAAACACCGAGAAGAAAGAGGACTTTGGGTCCCTTCTTCCTCCAAGGGAGGGCTCTTGGACCCCCACAATTGAGCTCTTCTTACAACTTTGAAACTTGAAAGAAATGGTGAAAGAATCCCAAGATAATCCACTCAAAAGGTGAGATGGATTTCCCAAATGCAATGATGCTAGTATACTCTTGATGAGAAAAGAGGATTCCCCAAGAGAATAACAGTAGCATAACCTTGCAAATGAATTCCTTGAAAATGTAGTGCACCCATGGCCTTATTTTATAGCATCACTTTGAGGTATTGTGCAACCATCGTTTAGTGTGAAAAGGGGTTGTTTAGGGCATTTTTAGGTCTTTGATCAGCCACCCAGTCAGATACAACCGAGATTTGGATGTCAAATCAACTTGGAAGATGAACCAAAATTGGGTGGGAGGGCGACCAATCTTATAAATGCATCGTTCTTAGGTGTGCATGGCTTTTAGCGACCATAGTCGCCCATCGTGTGCATGTGCACTTTTCTTCCGTTTCTGGATGGCACATGTGTGCGTGTGCCCTGTGTAGTCATAGCGCACCTTAATTTTATAACTGGTTGTATATTTTTGGACCTTTTGGAAATGCTTTTTTGGTAATTTTGGTCCATGGGTGAACTCATAACTATTTGAAGCTGCTGGATTCCTGTAACCATTTGCGGATGAAATTTCAGTGATAATAGATGCCCCCTAATGGATAAGGTTAGGAGCATACGTATAGCCGAAATTCATCAATGTTTCTTCTACTGAGAGTGTCATTGTAAGAGAGAGGGATAGTGAGAGTATCAAGAGTGACTCGTTGGAGGGAGAAGGGAACCTGTAGGACCCAACCTTCCATAATGTGTGTAAAAATAAATTGTGTACAAATGAGGTGGGCATGCCCCATGCTCGTGTCATGTAACTCAAAAAAGAATGGTGTTATATAGTAACTGAAATGGTGTGTTGATGTAGACAACTGCAGTGCCCTCGGCAGTGGTCGTGATAAAGGTAGAGGACAATTCTGAGGAGGAACATACTCTGAATAGTAGGCAATAACACCTGTAAGAAGTATCATGGATTTTGTAGGCATTAATAGCCCATCCAAGTTCAGAGGTCTTCGACAAACATAAGAAACAACTGCAATAGTCACAAAGTAAAACCCACCGTAACATGAGAAAGTGTTGAAGTCAAATGTTACAGGGGACAACGACAGCAGGGATAAATTATGGTTCTCCCTGTGTCATCTAAGACCTCTCATTGGAAGGTAAAATGAGAGTCAAGATACTGTCGCCCTTCTGGAAACTGTGTTGATGTTGATAAAAGGGGGACGTGACTCCAAGAAGCAAAGGGCTTCGTGAAATCTACTAAGTGAGGTTAGGAACTGAGGAGGTACATGGAAGAAGTCAAGATGTATGAAGACTCAAGAATGCCCTTGGTTGGGGGTATATGCGAAGTATAAGTGGCCACAACCGTTCAACTAGGTCGAGTGTCAAGGGGACAACAAGGCGTGGGATAAGTTGTGCCAGAGGCGGGACAAAGTGAACAAACTCAGAGGGAAGAGGTAGGTGGCCTATGTGATACTCGGAGTATATGGACGATGTCAATAGGAGTAGATGATAAGGAGTTCCCCAACCAAGGGAGACATGGGTTTCATTTGCTAAGAAGGTCACCAAAGGTGACGACAAAAAACTATGTGAAATGTTGGGAATCACGGTTTAATTACAAAAAGAATGAAAAAATATGTGGGGATAATAATGTAGATATAGAAACGGGTGCCCCAGTGTAAGATGGCTTGGCCTAGGGGTGGCGCAAGTTGGTGGAAAAAACAAGTGGAGGGAGGGGGCCCCATAGGTTGGTTTCTGTAGTAGGGAAATGTATGGAGGGAAATCTGAGGATGGGCAGACTGATGATGGGTAAATGATGTTGCGGGAGTGTAGTCAAAATAATCATGGGAGTCTGTTGGGAAGGCTAGAAAAATGAGAAGGAGTATGTGGCTGATTCACGACATGATGTAAGACTATCGGGACTCCCATCCCTAAAGGGGTTGAAAATAGCATGAGTGTCAAAGTGCCAAGGGGTCTATTAATGGGACAACTCATGTGGGGGAGAGTGCTACTGGGTGAGAGTACCAAAAACACAAATGGAAGTGGAGGTACTACAGAGCCAGATATGGGGAGACCTAAAGGCAAATTTCAGAGGGTGTGACTGGATATGCAATTGAGATTCAGAGGGAATGATTACATGCTAGTGTTGATTATATACCTGAAGGGTTTGCGCTAATGTATGATGACCAAGTACCCGCACACATGAAAACCAAATACCCGACGTGAACAATTTCTGAAGAGAATCGAACATACAAGTATTTATTTGATAATTTTGAACATGAGCATGCGTACCTGGATGGGGTGTGGAGAAAATGGCTCCCTGGGGGCTAAGTATGAAAAGTGGCCTGGGGACTGTCTTGATGTAGAGGACGGGGTACTGATCTCGTGGCTGAAGACAGATTGAAAAATGGACACCCGGAGCTCCCAGAATGGGGTCTGGAAGTTTGGCAAAAAGGACAATATATAGCTATAGGGCCCACATTGCCACCTCATTTGTACCTACTGTCAGAGTGATTGGACGAGAGATATTCAGAGGAGATTTGGAGATTCTGGGAGAACAAGGAAATCGATTCAGGACCAGTGAGATTCAGGTTAGTGGTCTAATCATCTTGCATAGAATTAGGTTTTCTTTTTGTGGGCAGGGCCTGCACGGAGGGCCGTACAAGGAGTTTTGTGGGTGTGGGCCCCCCAATGCATAGGAAATCCATAAATATGCACACATGGGTGCGCGCCTGTTATCTGATAACCCGCGCATGGGTGTGTCCCAAGGGGAAAAAAAGGTGCGCATTCTATGTGCACTTGTTAGCTAAAAAACCTGCGCAGCTGTGTGGCGGACAAGCATGCTATGATGTGTGCATGTGTACGTGACAAGGGCGCATGAAGGTGCCTCTGTATGGTAGACAGGCATGCATTCATGTGTGCCTATGGGATGAACAAGCACGCATGTGTGCAGGCCTGTAGGGTGAACAGGCATGCATGTGTGCGTGCCTGTGGGTTTGAACAGGCATGCATGTGTGTGTGCCTGTGGGTTTGAACAGGCACGCATGTTTGTGCGCATGTGGGTTTAAACAACTGCACCTTGGAGGCAAGGCTGATGAGTGAAAAACTCATCTTTTTTGGAAATTTTAATGTGTTTATATTTGAGATGGTTGATCTAGGACTGGATTTATGTGGTTGTAGGTGAGTGTTGGGATGATTTTGGTTCATTGGCGAGAGCGGGACTGGTCACAGCTGAGGGAGGCCATGATTATTGAGGAGCTGACGGTTCATGCTACGTTGGTATCTTGTGGGCTGCTGAAGTTTTTTGAGTGCCCCTTGATCTGGGCCCAGGAGTACCTATTACAGTTCTTGATCCAGATGTGGAGTCCAGATCTTCATTGTTTTATGGTGCGAGGTGAGCAACTAGCCTTCACTGCGGTGGAGGATGTGTACTTTCTGACTGGGCTCCTTTTTCGAGGAACGCCCCTACCGGCAGAGCCTGTGTTACCTAGGGATGGGAAGTTGGCTACCTTGGGCTAGAGGTATTGTTTGAGAGATGACTTGATGTCTGGCTCCGTAGTGAGTATCAGGGCGATGGATGCTTTGGTTCACTACTGTGTAGCAGCGATGGTGGTGAGGGTTTATGGGTCCCTTTCGACTCAACGAATCAGTGGTGGTCAGCTAAGGATTATGGGGAGGGCATTGGTGGGAGAGCACTTTGCTTAGGGATTGATGTTGCACACCAAGATGGTAGGGTAGCTCGATAGGTGTCGGGTTGCAGACTCAGGGGACTTTACCTTTGGGTCCATCTTGGTGGCATGGTTCTTGGAGAGGGTGTCGATGTTCTTCCCTAGAATTTTATTGGGTGCACCTGGTGCACGAGAGCCATGACTGAGGTAGTGGTCACGGATTTTGATTCGCCACGGTGGTGGTGAGGGTGGCCATTTTTTCACGGTCGAGGCTTCACAGGTGTGGCGGAAGATGTTGTAGAGGCAGTATCCATACTACAGGGTTGACTTCCGGGGTGATCCAGATATGGTGTTACCTCCAAGAGAGGTGTTTGACCACTGAGGTATGTTTGTGATTGGTTTGATATATTGATTTTTTAGATAGTATGACCTATGTATTATGTATAGATGGATGTTGATGCTATCCTTTTTTTGTTTTCATGTGTAGATGTGGGACCTCGCAGGCGTGAGGTTGAGTTGGTGAGAGTGTCGGGGAGGCCTCCACAGGGAGAGAAGTGGGCAGGGGAGAGATGACAGCGTGAGGATGTGGAGGCAAGACTAGTTGGCGAGGATAGGGCGACTAGGAGGTGTCGTTTCGACAATCCTAGTGCAGGGCCATCACATGCTCCTCCGACTGAGGCCAGGGGAGATTTTGAGGATATTCACCGCTACTTGGAAGCGATGTTATAGGGAGTGCCTGAGGGCATGTGGTCACGCATCCAGGACGAGGGCATCCTGGAGTAGTGTGTGGGAGTTCCGTTGATGTGGCGGACTATGGTTCGACAAGAAGAAATAACAGATGCTGCGATGACTGGGCAGTTACCTCCAGGTACGAAGAGACGAATAGTGGGTGGGGCACCACCACCTGAGGGAGGGCCCGGAGGTGGTTCTCTAGAAGCGCCATGAGTGTCTCTTTGTGTATTTTTGTATATTATATAGGCTGGTGAGCCCATTTTGGTGTAGTGACACCAGTTTTGTACCGAGGTTCTTCACTGGCCTACGGATTTTGTATACGATGTATTCTATATGTAAACATTTTGATGGCACTGTTGACTGATTTATATATATATGTGGATATACATTTTGGGGTCTTTGTGGTGTTTACATGTGTGTGAGAATGTTTGTTTTTTGATGTTATTTATGATGTCTAATCTATATATGCTGTGAAATACTATTGATATTTTATGTGTGTGTAGAGATATCTTGATGTGATATATGCCAATCGAGTATAATGTTAGCTAGGTTATCTATGATTTGATTCAATTGTCTTGGAATATGTGTAAATGTAATAAAATCAAAATGTCAAGATAAAAGTCTAACTTGTAGGAATTTGTGAAAGAGGAAAGGATCGTGGACATGGTACATATTGTTGAGTTGGAGGACGACTAGTTGGGATTCAAGAAAGATGCTAAGGTGACGAATATGATGATGAAGGGCATCGAAGAGGAGGCCAATGACGATAGTGTACTCGACTTGGTTGTTGGTCGCTGAACCCAAACATATGCCGCTAGAGTGGAGCAGTTCATGTGAGGGGGAATAGAGGGCCCAAGCTGTCGAAGCGAGATTTTATGTCCAATGGATGGCGTCGTTGGCGTAACCGATGTGGCAGTCTGGTGGAGGAAGCATCTGTTAATAACACAAATTATAGTTTAGACGTGGGGGATGAAAAAAGATTAAAAACACTATAAAAGAAATAATCTAATGTAGAATGGCTATGCTTAGGCGTAAAATTACTTTAAGTATAACTCGTTGACGGGTTCTTTGAGAGAGAGGACCTTAGGAGAAGCCAGGATGTAGGTGCCTTTGGTGAGGCAATGCTAGATAATGTTGGGGCCATGCCACAGTGACTCGAATTTGCCATGACCGAGGGTATCATGAGTGATATCATAAGCAAGGATGAGGTCACCTTCATGAAATGATCAAAGGATAACATGGCGATCAAAGGTGTCCTTTGACCATTTTTTGGCTGCCTCATTATTCTGTAATGAAGATCGACGATCTTCGTCTAGGGACTCTAAGTTCAGCAAACACTACTCCATTGGAGCAGTGTTGGGTAATATCTCAATTGCGGTGCGTAAGGTCAAAATTTCGCACTCGATAGGAAGAGTGGCTTCGACCCAATGGACTAGATGAAATGGTGTGAAACCAGTGGCCATTTTCATGGCCGTACAGTAATCCCATAGTGTGGAAAATAACATATGATGCCAATTGGTATTATGTTTGTTAACCGTGCGTTGTAACATGGTTTTGAGGACCTTCTTAACTCCTTCGACTTGTCCATTGGACTGAGGGTAATATGGTGAGGCAAACTCGTGGGAGAATCCTAACCGGGATGAGAGTTCAATGAAAATCTCATTCTCGAAATGTTTCTCTAGATCAGAGACTAGTTGGAGAGGTACTCCAAAGCGGGATATGACGTGATTAAAGAAAAAACGTGTTGTAGTGTCAGCAGTGTTGCACCTCTTTTGTCACCTAAATGAGAAAAATAGAGGTGCTTACAAGCTTAGTTGGGATATCTAAGCAAGACAACTGTAAAGGAAAGTGTTAGAAAAATAAATATAAAAGAACAAACTAAGAATTAAACTAAGAAATAAAAGAACAACTAAACTATTGAGCATGAGGACATAAGAACAAAAAACCAATAAGACTCATGTTACCAATGGCAAGGATTATATTAGTGAAAGAAAACACCAAGAAGAAAGAGGACTTTGGGTCCCTTCTTCCTCCAAGGGAGGTTTCTTGGACCCCCACAACTAAGCTCTTCTTACAACTTTAAATGAAATGGTGAAAGAATCCCAAGCTAATCCACTCAAGAGGTGAGATGG
>SNQJ01S0091473.1:474-24261 GCA_010110895.2 Picea sitchensis | reverse complement strand
ACTGAAAGGAACCTGAGACAGGGTTAAGCCAAGTTCTTCTATCATTGCAGACTGAGTGGGAGAAGAGAAGCCCACCTGCAATGCACCAAGTAGCATTACAATGTAAGCCTATATCATCCTTGGCATACACATGCACCCAAAATTGCTTAATAGGAGTTAAGAAATCAATTTCCAATGTCATGGGTGTCGTCTCTGCAACTCTGTGACCTCTGTATCTGTTAATGGGTGATGCATTTGCTCCTTTGAACTCATTATAAATGACCCCCTCTATATACATGCAGATGCATTATTTTCAGCAATGAACTCCCAACACTAAATTCATACTATCGAGCTCTACGCTTACCTCAAACCATCAACTTTATTTCTTAATTTCTCGCCATTAGGCTTCTGCAACATCAACTTCTACTTTAGATATTCCTATCTAACTCCCCATGTCGGTGCTCTTTAGCGTGAGTGGAGTTGGGATCCATCAACAGTGCGTAAGTGTGTATTTGTGTATAGAATTTAAACTGTGGATTGGGTGCATTGATTATGAACAATAGCACAAACCCATGTAAGCTGTTGTGATGAACAGCTTTGCAAAGATTGAGGTTGAAGAGCTACAATCGTAGTTTGGTCACCGCGAGGCATATCAGACCTCGGTGTGAAATATCAAAATTGGAGACACCCAACCTTGAACTTGGCACCTTGGAGGTACATATGGGACCTAGGTTTAGATGGGTTTGTGCTATTCTAATATCTGAATGAGATTACACCATGTTCATGTACTAATAGGAATGTACTTACACAATATCCAAACTCAAGGGAGCCCATCACAACAACAAATGTGCACAACAGGACAGTTGCAATTGACCCTCCATTGTTTCTCTCATCGAGACTCTTTCTGTTTTCAGTCTTCTCCTTAGATGGAATCAGTGGCTTGCTGATATCTCCTTGCTCGCTCAATTTTCCATCCTCTAAATCTATTCTGATCGTCATTGCAGTTATCACGCTCAGCTTCACAACTGATCTTCAAAAAATAAAAATGAACTTATTGAACCAGAAAAACCTGACAACTCTGATAGAGCAATGAGGCCAGGTATACTGAGAACCCAACGTTGTTTCAAGGAGGGCAGCCCGATGAAAAGCCATGAATGAACCTTGATTTATCGGATGGTACCCAATTAAAATATTAATAAAGACACTGGAATCCAGAGACGTCTGAGTAAATATCACGTCCATCTCTGCTTTAAGTATCAGATATATATCACAGCCTGGAGCCTACAAATCTTTTGAAACTAGTTCATGACGACGATGTATATTATTGGTTAAAGGCCCGCCCTGTTCAGAAGCAGACGAAATTTCACATTAATCTATTATATATATGTACACGCAATAGAATTCAGATGCATTAAGGAGACCAAATCTGATTTAGTACTGTATTAAATACAGAGAACTCTAATGACAAATCTGATTTAGTACTGTATTAAATACAGAGAATTCTAATGGCATCCAGTTGTTTTTTTGACGAATTGATACATCCAAGGAAAGTTGTATTCACATGAAATGAACCAACAAATTAAAGAAAACTAAATCCTACATTATTCAATAACTAAACTAAATCCTACATTATTTAATAACCAATTTACAATAGGTTAATAAAAAACTAATATGCCATGTTCAAAGGGATTGGATTCAACAGGAGAAGGTTCTGAGTTTTTTACTATTAAATAAGGTTTAAT
Organism: Picea sitchensis; assembly: GCA_010110895.2. Lineage (NCBI taxonomy): Eukaryota > Viridiplantae > Streptophyta > Pinopsida > Pinales > Pinaceae > Picea > Picea sitchensis. The sequence goes on along the minus strand of SNQJ01S0091473.1, from coordinate 22,540 downwards.
TCCAAAGAAAGCTGCTTAACCTGGAGTTATGAAACACCTTCATGTCTTTCAAAAAATAACAAGTAAAAAACCGAAAAAAACCTGTAAAATTATAAGGAATTGGATTTGAGAATTCTATGGGAACCAAGTCTTTATAATGAATTATTTAGGTTCTGTTAACTTATTGTTTCTTATGATAAATGAAAATTAAATTCCAACTTACCCTTTATTGATTAAATTTGTTAATTAATATGACATATGAAAATTAAATTTCATATTAATCAAGTATCCTAAATATGCAGAATTGTACGGAATTAGATCTGAGAATTCTATTGGCAGCAATTTGATATAAGGAATTAGATTTAGATGGTCATAATTTCAAATCATTGTTTTTTGTTGATTGTCATGACATACGACAAGTTAATGACAAGAAAAAGTAACCTACAATATGCAGAAATGTAGGGAAGCAGATTTGAGAATTCTATTGGCACCAATTTGTTATAAGGAATTAGATTTAGATTCTCATAACTTCAAATCTGTGCTTCTTGTTAATGGACATGGGCCTACAATATGTAGACCTGTAGGGAAGTAGATTTGAGAATTCTATTGGCACCCAGTTGTTCTGAGTTAGATTTAGATTCTAATAACTTCAAATATCTCTATTCAACTAATCTACAGTATGCAGAATTATAGAGAATTAGATTTGAGAATTCAAATAATCTACAGTGTGCAGAATTATAGGGAATTAGATTTGAGAATTCTATTGGCACGGAGTTGTTACAAAGAATTAGACTTAGAATCTAATAACTTCAACTTATTGCTTCCTGACAGGACATATGACAAGATAATGACAAGAAAAATATCTCACCGCCACCAATAAAATCCTGGTCATCCTGATGGATGCTAGCGTGTATTCTGCTCATTGAGATATTGTATCCCAGACGGAAATTTATTGTTGAATGACTAAAAAACACACAATGCCACATCAAAAAGGAAGAGTCAACATCTTCCCAACTAACCAGTACTGTAATCATCCATATCTAATTCAAAGGCAGACACCATGGCATCATGGATTCTGTGTGAAACTGGAATCTTGTTTCATAATCGGGGGATAAAACGTGACCAGTGATTTAGAGGTAGAGTCCAATTCTCAGTCCAATAATGCGACGATTCCCTTACTTTTCGAAAAGTGCCCCGGCCTCTCGGCCTCTTGGCTCTTCGGATATATAATATCTGATGTCAGAGCAAAGGAGTGGGGTGATGAATATGGTGTTGAACAGAAAATATATTTTATAAAGGGGTAGCTTAGCTGCTTAAAACTGGCATCCAAATGATAAAACTGATTCCTTCCGCATGTTAATCGTGAGCCGGATATTCTTTAAAGCAGCTAAGCTTCTTCAGCCCATCCAGTGATGATCAATCTCTTCTTCCCACAGATTACATTTACATAAAACCTTTATCACTTTTATATTATAATAAAGATAGTTTTAAAATTATCTGGATCTACTCTGTCTGAGCTACATTAATCTTTAATATAATTTTTAATATGGTTAGATTTTTTATTCTTACAGATTTCAAACTAGTAATTCCACATGGCTCACTCTGTCACCAATTATCTTATACTTCCAAACATAATTTGAACCTTTTAATAATAATTCAAAATCCTTCATCCTTCTACAATAAAATAGGAGTAAGGATAAGAAAGTTATATTTTATATAATTCATATAAAAATTTATTATGTTCATAGCTATAGCTATATAATATATATACTATTATTTTCCAATTGTTTAATTTTTAGATGTTGTCAGTTACATTTATGTTTAGATGCTTTGAGATAAAAATGTATGTATATAGCTTTTATTTTTTGTTTTTTTTAACATACAATCTCTCTTCCATATTCCCTTGTAAAGCATTATTTTCTAATGCAATAATTTTTTCTATTATAAAATTAAAAATAAAAAAATAAAAAATTCATAAGTTGAATATTTTATTTCTTTTTAATCATTATTAAAATAAAATATACACAAATATTATATTAAATTAAAAGTAAAATTAAAAAGATGAAATCCTTCGAGAATATAGGAACACTTCTAAATAAGAAGTTACATCACCCATATAAAAATTTACTATGGCTAGAGCTACACATAAGTATGTTTTGGATTTACAAGTTAATTCAAAGAAGCATGTGTTACATGTTACAAGTCTATAGATATGAAATTAGTTAATCTTAGATTGAATGTTAAAGAGATTTTATTATAACTCAAGTCTTGATATAAATTTTGCATTTCATTTTGCATTGTCAAAAAAATACTATATAGATAATATATGATGTTAATTGTAATATAAATGAAACAGGTAAAGTTTTGTGTCTAACTTTGTATATATAGGTAATATATGATGTTAATTGTCATATAAATGAAAAAGGTAAAGTTTTGTGTCTAACGGCTTTGTAAAGAAATATTTAACACAAATTGCAACATTTTAAATGCCTCTAAAATTGATGTATGGGATGCAAAATTACATCCTTATATTTAGCAATGTTTCAAACATTATCTTTAGTTTGTGTTGGTATATAAAGGTTATATTTTTAATAAATAATTAGATTATTCTAATTATTATTGAAATGTTTGTGTGTTTGTTAAGGGATGTGTGAGGAAGGTCATAGATTGTTTATTGGACCCTTACTATGTGAATTTTATAAAAAAAGTAGATTCATCTAACACATGTAAGTATTCTTGTGTTTTACTTTACATGTTTGTATGTATGTTTGATGCAGGAGCATCCTGTTTTCAAAATCAAACACATTTGATTAGATCTAGGGGGTATTTTGATTTACTAAGGGAGTGAGTTCCCTATGCCTGAATTAAGGTCAAAAAAGGGGTAAACTACCACTCAAAAGATGACTCTTTGTGGTTTAACGAGCTCGAGGAATGACGAAGTATGCTTGTAGTCTGCTTCATTTTTTAACAAGCTTGAAATAGAGAATGAAATTGTTCTTGAAATCGTCTATTTCATTTCTCAAACGAGATTGACACAGAAACAAGAACTTTAATCGAAGTCGGTTTCATTTTTTAACGAGCTTGAAAATGAGAATAAACTATGCTCAATGTAATACCCATGAATGGGCCTTTTCCGAACATGATGTCTATAGGTTGGTACATTGATCAATACCTACTATCCGAGAATTAGACTTAGAAACCAGATAGTACCTTGGAGCTGGCATGCCTCAATGGCAGGTTTCCTCGCATTTGACAGTAGGTTTACCTCATTGACCTTTGATTGAATGATTCCACAGATGTTCGATTTCATCTCATTTATTCACATTCCTTGGAATGTACTACCTGGTGCCTTGAGAGTCATTGTTATCATTGGTGATATCCCCCACACGTGTTAACAATATACATTAATGATTGGTAATCAAGTGGTTTCTACCATGTTTGACATCAAGTCATCAATTCACATGGCTAGATTCGTACTATTTCGGGATTGGGATGAAGACCTTGGGTTGGGTGTTCACTTTGTTATGTGCTTTACCCAGGCTATGATGGACATCATTTGAATATGTAGAATATTCCAGTATAACCACCATATTAACAATCTCACTGATGTATATGTTGTCACATAAATCCACTTTCTATTGGTTCATGGCTATGTTGTTTTGTTATATCGTAGCTCCACTATGTATTATTTCGTGGCTACGACTTAATCATGTCATGGAGGTATGGATCCACATTGTATATTTGGTGGCCATATCCTTAGTCAATACTTCAATGGATCTATAGTGTATTAGTCGGCGACCATGCTTTGAGTTAGTTTATCTAAGTATGGGTATGCCCACCTCGAGGATGAGATATGTCAATTGTTTGATGTTTTCTTGCAGCTTCCACCCGACTTTCCTATTCCAGTTCCTTGATGCACATATTTTTGTAAAGTGTTTCGGCCATCAACTTCTCTTCTAACCTCACACTTTAGGGGGCATCTGTTACACACCAAAAGGTCACACTTTGGTGTCGCATCTATTACACACCTTAAGTGCTATAAAGTGTCATGTGCAACTTACTAAGTGTCGCATGCACTTTATCAAGTGTCGTATGCACCTTACTAAGTGTCACACACACTTTATTGAGTGTCGCAACCCTGACACCATGAAAGAACAATTGTCACAATCCCTAGTCAATGTGGAGGAGAGATTTATCATATCAAGGTCAAAATACTATGCGCACATGTATTATTCATTTTTATTGAAAAAGAGGAAATTAATTTAGTGTGAGAATCCACCTCACTTTTAGTTTCCTAATATCAAGGAGAAGTTGAGAATCTTATGGATGGTTGAGAGATTTTCTCAAACCAATATCCTAATTTGATAGATCTTGAGAGATATTTCCTCCTTAAAATCCTTGAGATATTTTCTCCCTAAAATTCTTGGGGATCCAAATTTAGTGGATCTAGTGAGTGATTTCCTCCATGGTGGTTAAGACTCCAAATACTATATAATGAGTGCATTCCAAGGTGAAAGGGGGGGAGGAGAAAGTGTGTATAAGATACTTATGATCTTAGGAGAAACATCTTTAGAGTGCATTCAAGGACTGGATTGGAAGCTTGGAGGAATGCTAATGCAACAAGGTTGCAAGTTCCCATGTTTTCATTAATATAACTTGGCCTATTTCCTTCATATTGTTGTTTGCACATGTATGTTTATATAGACAGATATGTTTTTTTCTAATGATATATTGTAGACGTAGAAGATACTTTTATGTTCCTTGCATACTCTCTTCAACTAGATCGCAGCTTGGACAACAAGAACAAAGACTGAAGAATAGCAAGGACAACCGTCGGAGAAGGAGTAAGTCACACTTCTTTCTTTTATATTCTCCATCCATAGAAATTAAGAATAGATTTAAAGGAATGTTAATGTCCATTTGTTTGTTTTTTTGTCTTGGTCAATAGGGGTCTAGATATCTAAGGGAGATTTCCCATGTCTGCATGGGAAATATTCTATAACAATAGGAGAGGGTTGTTGAGTTAAGATTTATTTAATATGTAATCGAATCTGCCTTGTTAAAGAAGATCTCGGTAGTTGTGAGAGATGGTTGAGAGCTATGAGGATTTAGAGAGATCTTAGGCTAATTATAGATTGCATGAGGATTTTGTGGATTTTAAGAGATCCTAGAGATCAATTTGGTGAATGATTGTTATGGCCTAAGCAGATTTAGGTTCAAGAACCTTGTATTAAAAATGTAATATTTCGAGCATGAGAGGTGGCCAATTGAGTAGAGGATCAAGACAAAGAGATTGAGAGTGTGAAAGGCCATTAGAGAGAAAGGGACTTATGTAAAACTATGTATAGATCTCCCCAAAGTGTCTGGTTTGGTAGTTGGTCATGGGTTCAAAACCCATGGAACCCCAAACTAATTTTTGGATCTTGCCATATGAATTGCTAACTGGGTACCACATGGCACCACCACATTTGCTTGAATATTGACAAGTGTCACACTGCTATTGGTCCAAGTCTGTACCATCTTCCCAATCACATGTCGCCGATTGTCTTTGCCACATTAGTATCATGAGGTGTCTTTTGGTGATGTCATGTTGTCGTCATGCTGACGTCAGCATTGACTTTTTGCTAGTCCTTTGACTTTTATAATTGTTTGAGAAAATGGTCAGAGTGTGATAACTCTTGCCTACAATGTCCGTTCGAAAAAGTAAATATACTTCCAGAATTAGCTCGACGATCCAGTCGCAATGAAATTGGTTTCATTCAATCCCAAGAACTTTCATTTTTGAGCATTTTTTGAGCCTGGGCAGCCTCCTGGATCAATATAACACTCGAAAAGAGTAATTTTCATTCATAAATCATACAAGACTATCACCAACGTGCCCACCATGTTGCTTATTACACATAACCCACAATATATATTTAAATCATAATATGTTGTATGGGGGGGTGGAAGGGGGTTGGGGCTAAGCCCCAGCCCATGGTTTTGTTTGTTACCATGACCACAATACATTGTTGGGCACCTTATCCCTATGCACGCAGAGTGTCTAGGAGTTGGTTACATGGACTGTGCCCCGAAACTAGGAGCTAGCGCTTATCTAAGGCTAGTGCAGCCCAAAGGGTTGGTGCTTGGCCATATGAGATTCATATGACCATTTCCTAAGGGCGCGTGCCTATCCCAAAGGGGATACACTGTGTAATTTTTGGAAAATTCGGGTTTTTGTATAGTTTTGGGGGATTTTGACTGATATTATGCCAAAAAATTGTTTTTTTGAGGATTTTGAGGCCATTTGAAGGGGATTTGATCCCAAAAAGAGGCCAAATTCTTGGGGGAAGTTGGGCTTCCTCATATGAGCATGAAAACTATAAAAAACAAGCTTTTTGAAGCTTGGAGGAGACCTTTTTGATGCAGGGTTTTGAAGGGGCAGTTTGTAAATTTTGGCCTTTTCTCATGTTTTGAGGGGCATTTTTGCCATGTTTTTGAGAGGAATTTGATGGATCATGCTTGAATTTGAGAAAGGAGGTCTTGCACAACATATCTAAAGCATGTTATGTAACAACAAAGAAAAATTGTAAGAGAATTTTGAGCATTTTAAAGAGCAATAAAGAGGTCCTCCACTTGGAAGCGGGCCCAGAGACGTAGCCAATTATTGGTGAACTCTGTTATCAACCTCTTGTCTCTATTTATCTTTCTGTTTTGCTGTCCTATTGTCTTAATATGCAGCATGGATATTAATGGGTGATCTGTTTATTCATCAATAAGTATCAAGTAAAAGTCACATTTGATATTCCGCAAACAAGATAATAAGTTTATGTATTTCACATTCTTATTGATCCGATGCATAAAGTACATTAAACTAAATTGCAATTTATCAGGAATGCCTTCATTTTTGGATCAAGTTTATGGTATCAAAGAATTTGGTTTTGAAGGTTTGATAGGAATTGCAAGCATTGGATGCTCACCAGAGCAAAACTCTGGAATGATTTTGTTATTGCATTAAAACAACAGTTTTACCCTTTAGCTTACATGCAACAAGAAATGATGAATTGGCAATGTTTAAGGTAATCAAAAGGTCAAAGTGTATAAGAATATACTCAAACATTTCGTAAGAAAGCTTTAAATTTGGGTATTCCATTATATACACAAGAGACACTCCTAAAATATATCGGTGGTTTACATTATTATATTAAGCACACTATTCTTATGCTAAATCCTTCTAACTTTGATGAAGTATGTGTACAAGCCGTTCACATTGAATACAGTAAAGGGAATGTTGGTGATAGTGTTTCTACAGATACTTGGCAAAGAAAGGATGCAGGGCAAAGGAAAGAGAAGAAGACAACCATAACAAGAAATGAGAAGCCTACTTGCAAGCATTGCAAGAAAGTAGGCCATGATGAAGATCGTCGTTGGGTCTTACATCCTGACTTGAATTCAAAGAAGTGTGCCAACCACGGAAGGAAGAATACCACAACTGCGACAATTCAAGTGGATCTTGGATCAGATTTCGGTGATGAGACACAGGTTGTAGCTATGGGGATCTGAGGTATAAATTATGTTGCAAGTACTAGCTCTTTTAATTCAGTTGTTGTAAATGATGAGTGTAAAAGGAGTGAACTTTTCCACATAAGGGTTATAACACATAATGTTAAAGTTGATACTCTTGTAGACAATGGATCACAAGACAATCTAATCAGTGAAGATGTTGTAAATAACTTGGGACTTGAAACTAAGTCACATCCTAAACCATATCCATTGGGATGGATATGTGGTGATAATAATTTGCAAGTAAACAAGCAATGTAAAATCAAGTTTGCAATCACTTCTAATTATTTTGATGAAGTAGAGCTTGATATAGTTCCACTGGACATATGTGGAAGTGTACTGGGAAGCCCATATCTTTATGATAGGAAAGTTATATTCTATATGGAGGAGAATAAATATTGCTTCAAGAAAGATGGGAAAGAGTACATTGTTCGTGTTCATCGCATGAAAACTGACAGATCTTTTGCAGCTACAGGACAGTTAAAAAGAATGGTAAATGCAAGCAAAAGTTTAACACTTATGTCTGTAACAAAACAATAAGTTAGTGATGCTAAACATGAGATGATTCCATATGTTTCTAACAGACATGAACTGTCACCGGAGGTACATCATGAGGTTTAGCTGCATAATTTGATTATTGTTCCTATTCAAAAGGGGAAGCATGTTGTTTCATTTTCATTCGCATACTCAATATTGTTGTTTAGTTTGCTATTATTTAATGGTGTATGGCTACAAAATGCGACAAAGAATGTAGATGATTGTGAAATTGATGGGATGATTACTTTGATAAACAATGCTATCTCAGTTTTCATGTTTGTTGTGATTGGTTAGATGATTATTGTCCAAGCATAAATGATGGATGATACTAGACAAGTGGGGAGGCAGTACCCTCACTTCTTACCTGAGTAAAAGAAGATTTTTGGTGGTCCAAAATCTTCCAAAGTGGGGAGGAATGATAGGAGGCTCCCCAGGCTTAAAAAATGCTCAAAAATGAAAGTTCTCATAATTGAATGAAACCAATTTCATTGCGACCGACTCGTCGTGCCGATTCCGACATTATATTTACTTTCTCAAATGAATGTCGTAGGTGAGAGTTATTGCACTCTAACCATTTTCTAAAATAGCTAAAAAAGTCAAAGGACTGGCAAAAAGTCAATGCTGACGTCAGCATGACGACAACATGACATCACCAAAAGACACCTCATGATGTTGATGGCAGAGACAAGTGGTGACATGTGACTGGGAAGATGGTGCAGACTTGGACCAATGGCAGTGTGACACTTGTCAATATTCAAGAAAATGTGGTGGTGCCATGTGGTACCCAGTCAACAATTCATATGGAAAGATCCAAAAATTAGTTTGGGGGTCCATGGGTTTTGAACCCACGACCAACTACCAAACCAAGCACTTTGGGGAGAGCCCTATCACCAACGCGCCCACCATGTTGCTTATTACACATAACCTACAATATTGTATTTAAATTGTAATATGTTGTATGGGGGGGTGAAAGGGGGTTGGGGTCGGGGATAAGCCCCAGCCCACGGTTATGTTTGTTACCATGACCACAATACATTGTTGGGTGCCTTATCCCTATGCGCACAGAGTGGCTAGGAGTTGGTTACAGAGATTGTGCACCGAAACCAGGAGCTAGCACTTATCTAAGGCTAGTGCGCAGCCCAAAGGGCTAGCACTTGGCCATATGAGATTCATATGACCATTTCCTAAGGGTGCGCGCCTAGCCCAAAGGGGCTACACTGTGTAATTTTTGGAAAAGTGGGTTTTTTGTATAGTTTTTGGGGATTTTGACTGATCTTATGCCCAAAAATTGATTTTTTGAGGATTTTGAGGCCATTTGAAGGGGGATTTGATCCCAAAAAGAGGCCATATTCTTGGGGGAAGTTGGGCTTCCTCATTTGAGCATGAAAATTATAAAAACTAGGATTTTTGAAGCTTGGAGGAGAACTTTTTGATGCAGGGTTTTGAAGGGGCAATTTGTAAATTTTGGCCTTTTCCCATGTTTTGAGGGGCATTTTTGCCATGTTTTTTAGAGGAATTTGATGGAGCATGCTTGAATCTGAGCAAGGAGGTCTTTCACAGCAGATCTAAAGCATGTTATGTAACAACAAAGAGCAATTGTAAGAGAATTTTGATCATTTTAAAGAGCAATAAAGAGGTCCTCCACTTGGAAGTGGGCCCGGAGACGTAGCCAATGATTGGTGAACTCCGTTATCAACCTCTTGTCTCTATTTCTCTTTTTTTTTTTCTGTCCTATTCTCTTAATATGCATCATGTATATTAATGGCTGATCTCTTTATTGATCAATAAGTATCATGTAAAAGTCACATTTGATATTCCGCAAACAAGATAATAAGTTTATGTATTTCACATTCTTATCGATCCGATGCATAAAGTACATTAAACTAACTTGCAATTTATCAGTAATACCTTCATTTTTGGATCATATATGGAGTTGATCCATTAAATATCTCTATGTTAATGTGAGATTAAATGTTGCAGGCATTAATGTTTGTCAGATGAAGAAATTCTTCCTTAATGCATATGTGTGCAGGTTTCAGATCATGAGAATAAAACCTCATATAAGAAAGTTGATTGAAATCAACCATTAATCACTAAAGGGATCGATGCCTCAAACACAATAACAAACTAGTTGAATTCATAGTTGAAATGATTGGAAGTCAGGATGAGCGAAGATTGAATTTTGTTCCATGTGTAGATTGAGCTAGAGTTCTAAATCCCTTTATAGATGTCAAGAAACAAACACCGTTGGATTGAGTAAAAGGATTGATTGCAAATGTTGAATTTATCAAACATGAATTGTTCACATGGTTTAAAGCTTGAATGATCCAGATTAGAGCTAGAAGATTCCTTTTCTAAATTGACGACAGAAAGCAGTCACGAGATCGAGATTCGAGAAGATGGTAAGTAGACCACCAGAGTAAAAAATTCAAAGCATTTAAAGAACATGATTGGGAGAAACTCTAATGAGGAGTTTCGATCGACGACGTAGATTGGGTCACAGAAGAAGGAGATTGACAACCATAAGTTGCCTAGAGTTTGGAGCGAAGTGTGAAATGGTAACAAGTTCGGATTAGCACATTCAGAGTGACCTTGGTCAAGGGTTAAGGAGAAGACATGTGGTGAGTTTTTATTGGCCTTCAGAGTCAAAGTTTCAGAGTCAAAATGGTTGCAGCGATGAATAATATCTCGATGAGGATATAGCGACGAATGATGGATATTTGATCTGAATCACCCAGATCAGTGTGCGAGGGAATGATGTGTGGCGAGGTGTTATTTGTTGTCAGAATAGGACCATCGGATTCCTATAGCTGGAGGAGGTCCGATAGAGCAATGTCGATCAATGACTTAGATCTATTTGGAGTCGAATAGATCAACGACTTAGGATGAGACACATGTAATGTCACTAGAGTGACATGTAGCAACTAATAGGGACTAGATGTGGCACAAGTGAGTGAAATTTTGCCATGTGGTAGTGACATGGATGAGTACAAATATGACACATGGCATGCACATGCAAGTTAACCGACGAAGTCTTGATGTAGATGAAGCGATAAGTGATGATTTGTGACCGTTAGATCTTATAATTGATCAACGGTGGAGGAGTACGAAGTTAACAAAGTCCAAAGAGAAGGAGGTAAAACATCAGAGTGGAAGTTTTGGAGCATTTGAGCTCGTGGGAGTCTGATAAGGGAAATCTGATACAAAGGAATCAGATGTTGAATCATGACCATCAATTGGGACATGCTCAAGATCAATGATAATTTTCCATAGAAGCAACATTTCAGAATGGGTTCATAGAGTCTAGTGATTGAACTCTTACTCTAGCATCCTGATGCATGATGTGGATCATGCTTTCAGTGACAATCAATGATGTAGAAGAAAGGGTAAAAAAATTCTGATAGGCTTATGGGAGAGTTAAGCATTGAATGTGAAGATTATGGATACAACCCGAGGACATATGGAGTATGCGCCAAAAGTAAGGAGCTTAAGTATATAAGCCAAGGTTACGGTGGAGGTATTATGGAGGTAAGTGCCTAGTTTTGAGTGCTTATAAGCTAGTGCGATAACATAATGCAACATAATTCTATTAAGAGGAGATTGGGCTCGAGCAAAGATTATAGAGAATTTCTACTTGAGGATTGCAATAGAATTAAATCGAGAATTTTTCATGCCATGGGTACAGATCGAGAGGTCATCAATGTTGATTTTTTTCATTTTAAAGTTGATATGCTCACAACATCCTATCACAATTGGGTTAAAAATCCATAGAGGATTTAAAGTACGGTGAAAGAAATCTAAGTTGGGATTTCGATAGATCATTTTTTATTGTGTTGGTAAGTGTAACTCTACTGTCCACCTTGTTGAAATAATGTAACTGCGAAGAGAATTCTTATTATTATTATTTTGTTATTGGATTAAATCCCCATTGTGGATTAATCTTATCATTATTATTATTGGATTAAATCCCCATTGAGGATTAATCATGTCGGTAATTGTATAAGGACCAAATCCCGTTTTGTGGATTGGTCATCAGACAATTACAATGTGAAAAATAAGAAGTCAGACCCAACAGTTATAATGAAAGGGCCAAAATTAATTAAAGGTGGGTTTACCCACCCAGTGTGAGAGGTCGGCCCTGCCAGATGGTGACTCTTCACGGGTTTATTCCACCGAGAGGTCTGCCCTGCCAGATGGTGACCTTTTACACGTGCCAGATTGATATAAAATAAGAGGCTACCACTTCTAACACACACTTCACGTTTGCTCATTCTCTATGAGGCAAGATGCAATTACAAGCAGTGAGAGGAGAAGAAGGTGGCACATCTCTTGGAGGAGGAATTTTTCTCAGATATTGAGTTATCTCTGAACATTGTATGCTTTATTTCTGCGATAAGGAGTTTCTTTTGGCTGGGTTTTCTTCCTAGAGGTTTCCCAGATAAACAAGCCGCGGTTCTGTGGATGTGTATTTCAAAGGATCTTGTTCATTATGCTCTATCTTTGCGAAATGAAAAAGAACTATAATAATGGAATAACATTAACATGGTATCGCATCCAACTCGAGAAAGCATCAACCAAGTAAGAGGAAAACGGGGTCATCATCTAAATTTTTCAAATTAGGGTTTTGAAAGAGGTTTTCAACTATCTATCACCCTAGAAAGTTATGTTCTCCCTCATGATCCATTTGGCACCTAGGAGCGACTCTTTTCAGCGCAATAGATCCTTCCAAAAGGAAACCCTAGTTTCATAAAGTACCGAAAAACCAGAGTACCAGAATTAACAGAGTACCAGAGGTACCGTAAGCACCCTACCCAAAATTTGCGAGAAGATTTGAAGGGTAACGGATTTTCTCGATATCTCAAGACACCTCGTGATACTCGGCCAAACAAGCACACCTCCCGGTAAGATCAAAAATTTGATTTCGAGCATTAATTCTTGGTCATTTTGTTACCGGAAGTATGAAGAGATGCCTATTAGCACAAAGCTTGTTGAGAAATTAGAAGTCATAGACAACATCCGGTAATTGAAGTATAGGATCGGTCTGATCCTTGGCAGAGAATGACCTATCAAGACTTATCAAAGAAGAAGTGAAGGAACCCAAGATGCCATGGAAAGCTTACATCGAAGGACTCAATCGGCCCGTAGGAATCATTGCTATCTAATCAAAGACCACTCCGATCCCATATGTATCGCCAAAAGAAACTCGGATGAGATGTTTGATCTTCTAAGAAAACTATATGAAGAAAGAACATCAATCGAAGATGAATCTAAGAACTTATTGAAGAATACCAAGATGGAGAAAGGAGAATGATCTAAGAATATTTCTCCTAACTTAAAATAAAAGAACAATTGAAAGCGATTAGAGACACCATCGACGAAAACGAATTCGTAATAACATCCCTAAATGGTCTCAAGATCTTGGGATTCTTTCATCCAGTCAGTGTGTGGAAGAAAGGAGAAACTACAGCTTTGAAAGCCTATGGGAAGAATAAACCAAGAAGAGATAAGGGTAAACTAAATCAGTGGCTTTCACCACTAGATAAGGATGATGATCAAGACCTAGCTACTCACAAAAGGAGGAAGGAAGAACCCTATCAAAGGGAATCTCATAGAGAACCACAACCATCGACAAATTCAACAATCAAGAATCTCATTCAAGAAATTTTCAAGAAAGGACAACTAGTGGACGAGATCTCTCATCATACAATGCTATCGACAGGATAAGATGTATTACAATGAGAACAATTGTCCAATCAGGAAAGAAGAGTACAATAAGAGGAAGAACAAAGACAACATACCATATTGTCAAGATGAAGAACGCCTCCATGAAGATGATTAAGGACCATGTCTTGATCTCAACTCCTTCGTGATCTCAGTATCACCCGGAGAAGACACATGGCTCATCGATGAAAGTGGTGCATCAAAGCATATGACTCGCAAGAAAAATACTCTCTCTTGTATTTCTAGTTAGTTTTTCTCAAAAGTAACTCTTGGAGATGATTATCAATAATATCCCATCAAGGGAATAGAGAATCAAACTACAAAACTGATTCAGAAACCCACTGAATAATGAAGGACGTACTCTGTGTACCGAGCCTAAAGAAGAACTTATTCTCCATACCTTTAGACAAGAGGCTATAGAGCTCCTTCATAGATGGAGAAGTTATTATGTGGGCTAAGGAGAAACCATAAAAGAAGAAATCGGCCATTGGAAGTGAAGAAAACAATATATTGAAGGGTCACCTGCAACCGCTATGACCCATGCCATAAAAAATCATGAACTTTGGCATAGAATATTGGCTCACATCAATTACAAGACGCTACCATACATATACAAAGCTGTCAGGTTTCCACTAACTCAAGGTTTGGTCAGAAGGCATATGCAATGGATGTGCTAAGGGAAGAACATCAAGAACCCCTTCCAAAGAGGGACAACAAATCAAAAGGAGCATTGGAACTCATCCATTCGTATGTGTGGCCCAACAAATGCCAACATCCTCCATTAGCTGGTATGTATACTATGTATCATTTATTGATGATTATTCTCGTAAGACCTGATATACTCTTTAAAATCTAAAGATGAAGTATTCAAAGAAATTCAAGAATTCAAAGCCTTGATAGAAAAATTCCTTCCAAAGATAAAGATACCGTGCCTGATAATGGAGGAGAGATAATCAAGGAGTTCAGAACTTTAGCCAAGAGATGTCGGGGATCAAGAGGGAACTAACTACCCCTACAATCCCCAACAAAACGGTGTTGCTAAAACGAAGAACAGAACGATTATGGAAACAGTGAAAACTATGATTCACGATCAATATCTCCCGGCGTGCTTAGCGCATGTACCATAAAATGCTTTTATGTGCGTAAATGGCATCATCCTTATAGTGCACTTGCCCACACTTTAAGAAATGTTCACAGAAAAGAAGCCAGAAGTAAGCTTTATCTCAAAAATATTTGGTTGTTTAGTGTTTGTTCATATACCGAAGAGAAAAGAAACAAACTGAGCCCTCCGAAAGAAGGAATACCATTTTAGGATAATCGAGGCATCTAAGGCTCAGAGTTCACATACCCTATCAACGCTATATTTATATCAGTAGGGATGTGACCTTGATGAAGAAGAAACACTTAAAAATTGAGACATGCCAAATTGAAGAGGCGAAGAGAACCTATAAATCCCGTGACTACGTAATCCGTGAGGGAAGTTCCAGAGCTACAGTGAATCCTATAGCAGTTTCATATCTTCCCTAATGAGGAGACTTCAAGATCATGATATACCGTAAGTCAAAGAACTCTTTAGATGACCTTCTCCATAAAAGAAAGCATGCATGAGCAAGAGAGAGATCATTCAAGATGGAGATAGTATAGTTCTAGAAGGAACCATGAGATAGGTGAAGAAACCAAAGCCATTCTCCGGTTACACGCTTCTTGATGTGTTAATCTTCCTTTGATAAGAAACCTACATGTTTTGAAGAGGCCATCCAAGAAGGACGGGCGATGCCATGACAGAGGAATACCAATCCATAATAAAGAATGATAAGGAAGTTGTTCCTGCACCTAAAAGTATGGGATGTGGTATCATCAAAACGGCCCTTCAAGATAAAACATGGTGTCATGGGAAGCATTGAGAAATATGTGCCAATATTTTCTCACTGTATTTTCCTTAAGGAAGGAATTGACTATGAAGAGACATTTGTTCTAATAAACACACTCTCTATCGCAATCCATTATAGCAATTTACCGCCAAGATGAAACGGGTGTCGCTAATTGCATGGATGTGAAGACAACTTTTCCGAATGGTGTCATTGAAGAGGAAGGTATATAGAGCAACTCCAAGGATTTGAGGCTGAAGATGTGGAAGTCTCACAATCATTGCATTGAAGAAAGCTCATACGGATCAGCCAAGTTCCCAGCTTCTGGTATGGTTGCATAGACATTGATGAGCTTGGGTTTTACCAAGAGCAAAACAGATTCAAATATCTATCAAGATCATGGATAATGAACTAGTAATACTATTACCGATGGATGACTTATTCTTAATCGGAGAAGAAAAACTCATTGTTGAATGTAAAAATAGACTTATTACCGAATTTTGAAATGCGAGAAAGACCTTGGCCTAATGCATTACTCTTAGTCTTTGAGGGTATGAGTCCGGGAAAGAATCTTCCTTAACTGTGGGAAGTACACTCTGCCCAATTCAAGAGATTCGACATGCTCAATCGCAAGTCCATGAATACACCCAGCGGAAGCAAAATGGCCGCCGGTTGATACTTCGTCACGGATAGATGCCACTGTACGCATTTATTATTGGATCATTGATGTACCAAACGAACACTGCACTTACATCCGTTGTCAGGAACACCCTGAGTCAGCCTCGTGGGATTTTACATGTTCACGATTTAGTGGTCGCGAAAACATGCGGATGATGTCTTAAAGGTACAAATGGATTATGGTCTCAGCTACAATGGATATCATAATTTCACATTAAGTGGATACAATGATTCAGATTGGGATGAAACTGCTTCAGAAAAAAAAGATCACTTCAGGATTTTGTTTCAATTTGGGATCAACTATGATCTCGTGGTAGAGTAGGAAGAAATCGAGTATTTTAGCAATACCTGGGAAGGAGTACATTGTCGACAAGTTCGCTAGCTATCAGTTTAAGTGGCGGATTCGAAGTTGTCACAAGACTTCATTTGATTTGGAGATGAGAGAAAACACAATTCTATGTAATAATCAAAAGTCAGAGTGTCGACAGAGAATCATGGTTCCAGAATGAGCAGGTCACATGAACATAGAGAGATCCGCTATCATTTCATCCACGACATGGTGAGTAGAGAGGAGCCTGGAAGCTCTAGTACATTAGCACAAATGAACAAGTTTCATGGGATGACTAAGCCCTATCTTCTGCAAAGCCTTGGAACACCTCGAGAGATGGGCTTGGCATTGTCAGTGAACCTCCCAAAGGGGAGTAGATGTATCTTGCCCTAATTTAGTTGTTAATGCAAAGATGAGCCATGCTGACCTCGCTATAGATGTAAATCATGATTGCAGATCCTTTGTTTCAATTCTCATTGTTAGATGCAAGCAAGATGAGCTACTTTTCCACCTCGCTGTTAATGGAAGCATAACATCGCCGTTCCTTTGCTTCACCTAGTTGCTAGACGTGAAGAAAGATGAGCCTACCACCTCGCTGTTAGACGTGAATCATGACGTTGTGTGATCCTTTCTTCTCGAATTCGTTGTTAATGAAAAGCAATAAGGAGTTATGTCATGACCTCGCTGTTAGATGTAAAGCATAACGCCACTAATTCCTTTCTTCTGACCTAGCTATCAAACGTAAAGAAATATGTGATGTTCCTTTCTTCTAACATAGTTGTCAGACATAAAGCAAGAAAAGATGTTCCTTACTTCTAACCAATTTGCCAGACGTAAAGCAAGATGAAATATATATACCTTGCTTCTGACCTAGTTGTTAGACATAAAGAATAACGCCACTGACTACTGACTGCTTGTTAGATGGAAGCGAGCTGTTGATGTCTGTTTCACCTCGCTTGTTAGACGCAGCAAGATGAGCCATGCTTCCACCTGAAGCTGTTAGATCGAAGCATGACGCCAGGATTCCACCTAGTTGTTAGACGCAGTTGCAGATGATGATACTTTGCTTCCCAATTTGCTGTTAGGACGTGAAGCAAGACGTGACTCTGACAATCGAAATGGATGTTAAGCTAGTGTAGTAATCGCGGATGATACCTAGTACCGTGATGAGGTTTCATTTTTTATTGATACATATTGGATGTAGATGATGATAACATTCTTTGAGAATGATGATGTCACTGATGAAGAAAACTTCCATGACTCGTAAATGTGCTAGACAATTGTTCAAAGATGATATTGACGACACTATCCCCCAGATGCCACTGATGCACTCTTGCCCTCGATACCGATGAAGAATACCTTTCTTGTTAAGGGGGATTGTTGATATAATGTAACTGCTAAGAGCATTATTATTATTATTATTTTGTTATTGGGATTAATCCTCTATAATTGTGGATTAATCTTGTCATTATTATTATTGATTAAACTCCCATTGAGGATTAATCATGTCGGCAATTGTATATGACCAAATCCCTTTGTGGATTGGTCACCCGACATCATAATGTGCAGAATAAGAATTCGACCCCAAAAGATAATGAGCCAATTAATTAAAGGTGGCTTACTCACCCAAAGCAGAGAGAGGTCGGCTCTACCAGATGGTGACTCTTCACATGTGCCGATTGATATAAATAAGAGGCTACGCCTCACTTCTAACACACACTTCACTTTCTCTCATTCTCATGAGGCAAGCTGCAATTACTAGTTGGCGAGAGGAGAAGAAGGGTGGTGCACACTTTGAGGAGGACTTCATGTATTGATTGGAGTTATCTCTTGAACATTGTATTGGTTATTTTTATTAAGGAAGTTTTGTGCTGGGTTTTCTTCCCCTAGAGGGTTTCCCAGGATAAATGTTGTGTCTCTTGTGGATGTGTATTTCTCAGTGATCTTGTTCTTATTATGCTCTTATCTTATGAAATGCAAAGAACTATAATAATGGCATAAAAATTAGCACACCTTTGCATATAGGTCAATTTTTTAATACAATTCTCACATAAATGGTTCATTTTTTTCCCATCATCATCCTCCCCTCCCAAAATGATTAAGCCATCCATTATTGCATTGATACACACAATAATTTTATTAATCAATTCCCATCCTAATTTGATGTTCTACATTATCTTTCTTAAAGAAAAATTTAGGTAACTGACATGGCAAAGGGAAAAGAAAGACTCATGGTAACAATGATTTGTAACAACGATTGCTTGGTTCTAATTGCTCCTAAGAACCATTGTTGAGAGATTTACAATAGTCTACTTACAATTCATATATAGTGGAAGTCAAAGGTGCATAACACTGCACATGATTCTACTGGGATGTTAGGTGGTCTAATTGCATTCAACATTTTTACAAAAGAACATTAATTGAAGATGAAATGTGTGAGATAGGGCTCGATACTATCTGAATCTATGTATAAACATGTAGTAAACCATGGTGTTCTAGATGTGTTCAAATCCTTGAGTAGTTAAGGAGATTTTTAGAATTCCTTTGGAGAACTGAATGCAATATCAAGGAAACATGTTTGTCCATCAATGCCAATATAAAAAAGGATCATCTTGAATTGAAAAAACTTCTTGAGGCATCATTTTTATCTATTGGAGGATCATGTTCACACTTGGTCCTCTAAACTTGATGTTTATTATGTCTATAGAGAGAAGCTATAGCTACAACTTTACTACATTAATCAATCTTTTAATTACATATTCTTATTTTCACTCATAAATAGTTTAATCGCATATTCGAAAGGAATAGTTTCCATTGCATTTTGGAGAATAAACCTTCATTGTGAATAAGAAAAATTATATCACAATTATTTTTTTATTCCAATCAATTAAATTATACATTAATTTTATCCATTTTTTTTCAAATATTTGAAAATTTATCAAATTCTCCTATTTATTAGTCCCCGTCAAAGGCATAGAGGGACTATAGCGATCGATAATTCGTTGACTTCGTATTAGTTTTTCCTTTGACTGCAAATATTTTCATAATATCTATTGTTGGAACTAGGGAACTAAAAACATTGATTTTTATATAATAAAAAGTACCATATATGTCATGATCTGATTGGATAACAGATTGGAGGTCTTATTGCTGGCTTCACTATTCCCAATGTTATATATGTTGGAATATCCAAAGTATTTGATCGTATACATTATTTTTGAATCATATATTTTCTTATGCATTGCTCGAAGGTGGATTAATGCTAGCATTAGTTCGAATGCTTGTCTTAGCATTTTCTGGTAGCATTGTCTTTAGATCATATACAATGTTTTTTTTATTTGTACTAATCATATTGAAATGTTTAGATATCCAAGATTTATAGTGATAGATAATTCCAAACTTTATAACCTTGTATTGTGATTTATTTTTTTATTTGTGCTACTATTATTAGTCCCTGCCAAATGTATTTGTATTGAAATCTATTGACACTTTTTTTGAGGTGCTTGAATAGGCCTAACAACTTAAATGTTTACATGACACGAGGTCCTCCAACAGGCCTGAAAACTTAAATGTTTGCATACCGCGAGGCCCTTAGATATCCTGACATCCTTAAATGTTTATCTAAATACGATCTCGGAGTACATTTTTCCTCGAAAGTTTCCATACAATGTTGCCATGATTTTGGACAATATTGTTGTCCACCGCCAGTTGAATAGGCATTGTATGTTTCATCCTTCTCCTAGCCTTGCAATGCAATTTCATCATCGTTGAAGCTACATACATTGTTTATTGGTTCAGTGAGTGCTTCTTCTTCGCTGGTTCGTCAATTGCTGCTTGTTGTTGTTGTTTGGTTCACAATTCAACTTGCACTTCTGCCTTTCATCATTTTAGAGTAAGTTCCCATGCCATAGTTTCATTTTCTATTCCTTATTTGTTGTTTAGTGTTTGCAGTTTGCAAGTAATAATGTTTTCTTATTTCTACTGGCATGCTCGTCATATGTTTCTGTTTCTTTCTATGCTTCGACTGCAGTTTCGTAATCGTTGGAGATACATATGTTGTTTACTGGTTCGATGGTTGTTTCTTGTTCCCTGGTTCGTTGGTTGTTGGTTGTGTTTGTTTGTCTCGCATTTACGATTTGGGGCCCTAGGGTTGCAATTGGGCATGTTCATGCTTTCTCTCTGGTTTGGTCCTTGTTGTTTTCTTTTGTTTGCTTTGGCATTGCAGGGTTGTTGTCCTGCACCGACAGTTGGAGCTGGTTTTTTTTTTGTGTTATTATTATTTTTTGGGCGCTTTACGGTGTTCAACCCCTACACCCATGAGTGGAAATTCGGTTGTGTTATTTTCCCTATCTGGTGAGGTCGATATATGTTTTGCTGTGAGATTTTGCTGGTGCTTCAGTGTTGACATGATAGAAAATAGTTGCATGAAAAATAGTTCGAGAAGTACATGTGAAATTGCAATATCCGCTGGTTTTTTGTTAAAATAAAACATATGCAAGATGCACTTATAAACCATGTATGGTGAAATATTCCCATATGACAATACATGTTCTTTATCCTCTACACAGACTGGTGTGACCATGATACAATTTGTCTTGTACTTGAGATATGATATGTACAACAAAGATACTGCAAAATTATATTTCCATGTCTGGAAGCATATTTGGGTAGTTTGCCACAGAAAACCAAAATCTTGTATCATGGGCACAACAGTCTGTGTAGAGGATAAAGAACATGTATTTCCATGGGTGGAAGCATATCTAGATACTTTTCCATGGAAAACCAAAAATCATTTAGCTATGTCCATGCAATTTCGTAATATTTTGTGGCTTGTAATATATTTTAGGCAAGGAAAAAAACTACATATTTACAACTATGGATGGAGAAGTGCAAAGTTTCATGTCTATGCCTATCTTTTATTCTATTTGTTGAGTCTCATTTACTATATGTACATATTACTTGTTCTCCTATGCATATCAGCTTCCATTCATGCTCATTGTATTTTGTGCGTTCCCACATTCAAACAAACATAATAGATGGAGAAAACGACGGAGTCTTGACTACACCAGTTGAAGAGGAGATAGATGTAAGTTTTAAACCTGTGAAGTAAAGCAATGCATATAGATTCTTAAGAAAAACATAATTTAATCAATCTCTCATACACAGAGTACACAGAGATTTTATACCGGAAAACCTCAACCGGGAAAACCTTTCTTATATTCATTATATCGAATTTCACCATTTTCCATACAATATATATACAATGTTTTTAGGTATTTCGTAGATACCAAAACCCTAATCCATTAATCAGGGATTAATTTACAAAACCGCTAAAAATAACAAAAACTGCCCAAAAAAAAAAAATTGGGGCGTTGCCCCGGGCTATTGCCTGTTGTCGAACACTGTACGTAAC